>JAPDSC010040885.1:0-27432 GCA_026290005.1 Latrodectus geometricus
TTTAACAGAAACTTTCCCAATTAAAAGGAAAAAGTTTGTACTTAGAAAAGGATGCTTTTGTGTTCATCGCTTTCTTTTATCTTGAAACATTTTCCAAAATCCATTCATTGTGTAAACTAAGCACTCGTTTATCATATCTAACGAAGATTTCAAGGCATTCTTATCAGCCCTGTCACTTTTAAATTAAAATAGTTTTAATCTTAATTAATTACTATTTTCTAAACATCTTTTACAAATAATGATCAAATTTTCAAAACAACATTAGATACACTAATCAGTTTTTTATTATATTAGTGACATACTCAATTTTTTTATATCAACTATATTTACTTAGATAATTGTTTTGCACTGCATCTAATGACAGAGCTCCTTCATAAAAATCTAACAACTTTGATATACTCTTTTAATTTTTGCATAAATTTAAAGCGTTTTTTTTTTCCTTTTTTTTACAAAATTTACGAAAAAATTGATTAGCATTGATTAGCATTTGAATTTATGGATTCATTTCACTTTTCTCTGAGTATTTAGAAAGAAATAATAGCATTAAATATTAAATGTTCATAACAGATTTCATTAATTGATTGAAACTTATGTTTTAAATTATTTGCAAAAAACTATTACATGAATAATGTACTCATATTAGTCTTCACAGTAAAGGACTAGTGCATTAATTCCATAATATTTAGTTTAATCATTTGAAAATTTTAATTTTTCTTCACATCAATTTCTAAAGTAATCTAAAGATTTTGGAATAGTTTCAAAAGAATTCGGTGTAAAATAATGTAATATAGTAGCATGCATTAGCTTAGATATTTATTGAAATAAAATGTATGTAATTTAATGTAGTTTATAATTTAACTTTACATCTCATCTTTTACCCATATATTTGTTGTAATATTTAGATGCACAATTTTAAATTAATAAATTTAAATTATTAGAGAGGAAAAGGTTCTCACAAATAACAGTTTTATAATATGTTTTAATTTATATGTTTTACAATATTATTTTTATATTATATGTTTATAATATATATCTGTTATACAAAAAGTTTGAATAAATATAATAATACAGTTTAAATAATAAACACCTTTACTTTATTTATTCTTAAAATAATACTTCTTGTAAAGTGGCTTAAATTGCACTTCTAACTTAGGAATAATTAATGAAACGAAAAATACAAAAGATAAAAAGATTTCAATTAAATATGTATATCTCATATCAATCAAAATGCAAATAAACAAATTTAATTGCAAATTTTAATGGGAGACTTATTATTGTTGTTCTAAATTCAATAAATGAAAATAGAAACATCATTATATTATTCAAAAAAAGTTTCAAGAATATATTATAAAAATCAATAATATATTATATAGAAGAATGTATCGAAACAAATACAGTTAGAAATAATATTATTCAATTTATCAGAGTTATTTAAAATTTAGGGGGATTATTAGAAAAGCGTATTGTTTTTTATTCACAATTTCTTGGAAAATGCTTACGTTTGAATATTACCTTGAAACATAAATACTTCATATATTTTTAAAACAAGTAGTAATATTTTAGTACATAAGCCACATGCAGTATTTTGGAATGAAACAAAATGATAACACTTGCTTATCACTTAATAATTAAAATTTATTAAATATGTTTAACTAAGATGATTCGTGTCTGTGCGAAAATAAAAGTAAATCAAGAATACGTACAAAATTTCAAGAAAAATGCATTTATCATTTACATAGCAAGCACACATGGCTAATGACTACATGAGATTCATGTATTAGATAATTTTTTTGATTAACTTATTTAACTAACTTATTTTGAAAACCATTTAATTATTTTACCAAATTTATTTATAATGTGATTCATATAAATTATCCTTGAATTTATAATCCAAATGTAATTAAAATATGTTTTATATTAGTTCTAAAGCATATTTTCCTTAAAAAGAACTATATTTTATTTTATTTTTATATTTTTCTTCTATATATAACAAAAAAGGAATTTATCATATAGAATTATTTTTAAGAATTGAAAGTTAAATATATAACGTTATGTGATAAACTTAAAAGATAAAATTAACTTTTCGATCAATTAAATTAATCGTTCAGAGAAAAATGCATGTAGATATTTTTTCCATTTAATTAATTATTGAAAGCTGTAACCTCATTAGTGTTTCAACATTTAATTAGCTAATTAAGCTGTCAAAAGCTAATTCCCATCTGTAGATTTAACTGGGTTTTTTTTTTAATTTTTATTTGTAAGCGTTTTCAAACAAAAGCTACGCAACATTTTCCATTAATTAACATGAAATTCGTAAAAATATGTAAACAAATTGTGCTCTGTAATAAACATAAAACTTGATAAGCATAATTTTAACTATATTGATGAGCATCACAATTATTGAAAATAGCTTTAATAATTATCAGAAAAATAAGCAAACTTTCAACTAATGACTAAGCTTATAGAAACATTTTAAATGTTAGAATAATTATTTCTTAATGATCAACTATTTTAAACGTGTTAAAAGATATTGAAAGAACATAGAACGCGTTATAAATTCAACGAAGCTTATATTTTACATAAGGAGTTCTGTCTTAAATATGAAATTAGCTGATATATTATCAATATATCAGTCTGTAATATATAAATTACAGACATAAAATCAAATGAAATGAATTTTATTTTTTTTTTCCTGAAAATTAACTTTCTAGGAAATTAAGAGTTTGTTCTTCAAACTATTTTGAGAGAAATATATTCCAAATTTTAAAATTGTTAAGTATAATACTTAAATATTTTATTAAGTTAATCTAAAATTATTTAATGTAATTTATAATTTAATCATGCTATGTGGAAAGGGAACTCCTTAGATTTTGTTTTTATATTGTTAATAAATGAAATTATAAATGAATTAGGAAACGTTCAATTTATTTATTTCTAAACTTTTTATATAACGGTTTTGCAAAGCAGATTAACGTTTAAATGTATTTTTATTTTTTCTGTGATAGAAAATAATATTAATTGATATACTATATATATTCTGTCTTTCAATAAATTATATCATTTAAAATACAGGAAACGAAATTGATAAATGTCATTGTTAAGCTTCTTGATAGAACGAATATTAATCGCCATAAATATTTTGGTATTTATAATGATTACGAACTATATTCCATTTAAAAAATTTGAATTAACTGAAAGATATGATAAAACAGAAAATTTTAAGCAGTTTTGTTAATGATGCTGTTGCCTAATTTTAAACAGTCAATATAGATAAAACTGTTACAATTTAAAATAGAACTTGCCCCTAGCAGGATATTAAGAGAAAAAATTATAATTTACGTATAGACATAAAAAATACAAATTTCAAATCTTTTTTACATGATTCATCATAAAAAATATGGTATTTACTAACAAGTTATAAAATATATTATTTATGTTTATAAATTAAAATTTTTTTAAATTCTTCTGATTTATGTTTTATCAATTCATTATAAATTCAAAGAACTAAGATGACATTCAACGAGAAATTTACGAAATTTAAAAATAATGTTTGTTCCTGAAAATAATAAAAGATAAATATAGATTCAATTATATAAATAAAAGAACAGTATAGAAGCTTTTTAAATTGTCGTGTTTTCCTTAGTTATTCTAAATGTATTTGCAGGGGCTAGAAAGATGCTTGCAATTATATTTTTAGCATATAAAACATCATGTAAATGAAGCCAAATTTTGCATTTACACTATAAATTTTGCATTTAGTCTAAAAAAAAATCAGGATGAAAGTTGTATTGTTTAATTTTTTGGTGATGATATGCATTGAGAAGAAGCAATCTTTAAGATTCAAGGATTATCCAATTAAATTCACAGTTAACCGAATTCTTCATAAAATCACAGTTAATTCACGCTTATTTCGAAATGTATCAAATAAATGTGGTTGTGGTCAGTGGTTGTTATCTACAGTTGTGATACTTTTGACATCTACTCCAAATTTTGATTTTAGAAGATTCTGGGAGTAAGATTGAAATCTGTTTAAGAAATTAAAGAAAACTCTTTGTGATGCAAATTAGATATTTAGGGATTTAAATCATTTATGCATTGGTTCAATTTCTAACGTCATTTGTGCCAAAATAGTAGTTTTAAAATACCTGTAACCGATTTAAAATGAAAAAGTATGAAATTTTGATGCAGATATTTGTTGTTTATGTTCAAATAAAAGTTGTGGAAAACACTCTGTACCTTATGATGCACACATTGTTTTCAAATTATAATGTTCGTAACATCCTCACCAGAAAAGGTTTTTCTTCATTCTACTGTTCTTTATGATATCTGTCACAAATCTAAACGATACGTAATATTAAAATAACATTTACTATTTGTTTATTCAAGATAATAGTTTTCGAAATTAGTAGGCAGTGAATATAGCTTATGAAGAACATATATATGAAGTTTACTGACATCAGTATGTTTGAACTAATAATTAAGTGTATCTCATATATTTTCATTAAAGAAAATCTTTGAATTCCTCAAGGCACATTACATATTATTCTTTGAATATCCAAATTTGACTATTTAATATGGTATTGATATTTAATTTTGCTCAGAAAATAATTGCTAGTGGTTTTGTCAAAAGTTTTGTTTCGGATCAACGGTATTATGACAAATTTCAGATGATTATTGAACTAAAACCAAATATATCTGATTGAACCAACACATTTCATTCATATGTTGTTGATTTATTATATCTTAAAAGGGCATTTAATTACTTTAAATTCTTTCTTGTTGGTTCATGATGATTTTTCCCTAACGTCATTTATCCAAATCCTGATAAAATTTGAAACAAGATTTGTTAGACCAATCAACGTGTTTTCAATTACTGATTGTTCAGTAATGGAGTCGTTGATGAGCTAAGCTGAGAAATAAAGCACTCCATCATCTAGACCACATGGGTGGTACTCGGCAGCAAATAACTGATGGTGATCCACCAAACAAATCATACGATGTCATTTGTTGAAACCGCAACATTAAAGTCAGACACGATTTAGGCAGATTTAAGAAAATTGCGTCTTCAGTCACCTACGACCATGTTCTTTGTAAGTATTTTTCCTCCCATAATATTGTCTCTGGTTTGATATTTTAGTAAAGGTATCAATATTCATGATATATTCATGAAATAGTTAAACACGAAAATTTAAATTTATTCACATAACGGGCATTCTATGCCCCATCTTGAACTTGAATACTACTTTCAAAGTAAATAAATCTTTATAACTCATCTCATTATATAAACAATAACCTATATAATAGTTTTGCTTGACGCATATTGTTTTATAGTGACACTGTCTAAAACAACGCTTTTTTTAATTTACTCTATATCTCTATTTTTTGCACCTATGTACAGTTTATCTGGTATTCGAGTGTGTGATAATATTATTACTTTAAATCTTTTAAATACCTTACACCAAATGAATAAATATTTAAAACAATTAATTAGCGTTAAATATAATATAAATTTTTTTAATGAAGATTAATAATATTAATCACAGTTTTAAAATATATTTAAATTTATCAGGTCCTGTATGTTTGTAAAATAAAATAATCTCACTTGATCAGAACAAATTAAACAATAATTAAACTAATATTCTAGTCTTTCAAGAGAATGATTAATAAGCCATTACTCTTCAACTCTGCATGTAGTATGTTTAAAGATGAAGTTTTGGTGGTATTTATTGTTGAAAGAAGGATTTAGTGTTAAGTAATGAATCATTAATAAAGTACAACACTGATGATCATGCAGAATCGAAACTTTTTTCGCTACAATGCAAAATGCAATTAGCCGCTACGGCTAATCGATTATAGATATTGACGCAAATCAATATGATGGCTTAACAATGAGGCGTCATTAACTTAATGTTCATCGCAATTAGAAGCTCATTCTCCGCAACCATCTCGCATATTGACTTCTACTATCGCAAGTAGGAGACCAGGCAATATGATATTTTTTTTCGATTTATGTACGGTCATTTACAGTTTATATATTCTTGTTAGCTTTTAAAGATGTTTAATGCCAGACAGAGAGAGAAAGAGAGAGAGAGATGCCTGTAACATCACATTAATTCTAAAATAAAGGCTTTCTTCAAAATGGTTTTTAATATCTTCTATAAACATAATTTTTCTGGTTGAGACCAATTCTGGCTCAGAGAAGAATTCTGAAGTAATCGCAATTTTTATAACATTCCATTATTGAAAATGTTATACTAATGGATTTATGGTGAACATTTTGCTTAACTCTTAAAAAATTATGATAATATTCTTGTTTCATTCCATGAAAATCTATTTCCTCGTAACTTGTAATTTAGAAATACAAGCATCAGTTTTTACAAAAATTTCGAAACTATTCTTAATATTTTCTTTCATTTTATAGTAGAATTTTTTATGCTAAATGTAAAGCCTAATAAATTAAAATGTGGAGTAAAATATAAACATATTAAGATATCATTGAAGATATTTGTATAGATTAGCAAAGATTCCTAAATTGCTTCATTAATAAAATTCTTCTATTAATAAGAATTACATTTGTGCAAAAAGCATTATAAAGAAAACAATAACGGAACTCAATATAGTATTTAAACATTTTATGAATTTATTATCTATTGAGAATTATACTATAATATTCATATGGATTGGGGTTTTATAATGTATTGAAAAATTCTGAGAAAATGCAAAATGCTAATATTACCGTTATTTCATTTTTTTATTTAGAAAAGTGTTTTAGAATAACCTCTCTCACAGCCATTATTGTATTAACTACTCTTTACTCTAGCTTCTGTCTTTAAATTAGGATATTAAAAACACTAATGCATAAGCGTGGAAAAATAATTTTCATCAGCTGTAGCGTTGAGAGGAAAATGATACTTTAAAATGAAATGACGTCTGATATATATATATATATATATATATATATATATATATATATATATATAAAAGTAAACGAAGTGAAATATACAGCCTATATAATAACATAGATCATCGAAGTTAAGTCAAATGCTTTTATCAATGACTGCGGGTATTAAACATTCATATGAAGAAAACGCCATTAGAATAAAATATTTTTAGGGTTAATTTTATTTAATGGTAAAAACATACATTCAGAAAAATCATACTAAGAAATGTCGGTAAAATAACAAGTAATGGAAAAATGATGAATAATTCCTTGCAAAAATATTCTTCTAAAGAAAACATTTATTAAATACTTATATAAACTTACGGAATTAGCATTTATTTGCCTTTATGTGACTGTCTATTTGTTATTTTTAATTAATCTATAATAGTTTTGTAATACGAAGTGAAAGATAATTTTACTGTTTTATGTAATCCTTATTGTCATATTAGATTAGGAAATAACTGGAAATGCTTACTTGAATATTTCAATTATTTATTCGGTTTTGATTTGTTGTAAGATTTAAGTTTTCAGGAAAGGATATTTTGTAATGAACTTGTTAATGTATTTTGATCTGGATAAGTTTTGTTCTTTAATCCCATTAGGTATTATAATGTAGTGATTCCCAGTGAATACTCGTCTTCCTTCTAAGTTTAAAACTTGTAATAAAGTATAAAAGTGCATTTAATTTGTTAGCTATTTAATTTAAGATATGCTTAGAGAAATTGCAAACTGAGATATAATTATTAGACATTAAATATCATGGGAAGCACTGACTGTTCTTTTTCTATTTTAATCCTGATTGAAAAGTTTAATTAAATAAAGGAATAGAAAGACTAATTAATGCAGTTAGGTGGAATTCCTAATGCTTTACTTTCTTCCTGAAGGAAAGATTACAATTAAAAAATCGGATAATAATGTACAAGAATTTCAGTAATTAAATACTAAACAACAAAATAATTGGAGAAATTCCAAGAACCTATAAAACACGTTAAAATTAATAGATTTTACTTTCGGATATCGGATAAGAAATGTGTAAAAGTGTCAAATCAATATTTTTTAAACTTTGTTTAGTAAGAAAAAAGTTCAAATAAAACAATTTGTTTTTCAATCAAATATTATTTTTTAAATTAAAGACAGACATGTAAGATTAATTAATATTTCTTAAGATCATGAAATATTAATTAATATTGAATTGAATTAAAACAATTCGTTTTTTAAGCAAATATTATTTTTTAAGTTAAAGACAGACCTATGAGTTTAATAAATATTTCCTAAGATCATGAAATATTAATTAATCATATGTTCACGGGAAACATCAAATAAAACAAGTTATATCTGACTAACAAAATGGAATAATAAAATTTATAATTTAAGTTATAAGGCACTAATAAAATTACGAGTAAGTATTTCTTAAAGCTGTAAAATATTTTATAACTTTTCACCTCAAACACTTGCAAACAAAATAAACTAAAATCAGAATTTTGTTACTTGTGTTTAATGTTTTTGTAATAAATCGTGGTATTAAAGTCAAAGGTAAGTTTATTATACTTCGAAAAATAATCGAAAGAAAATACTCTATATGCTTCGAAAGAAAATACTCTATATGCTACAAAACAATGAATGTGCACAATTTATTACAGAAGATATTTTACAATTAAAAATTAACAGAATTAAATTGATTATTTTTAAGCAAATTTTTAGAAAATTACAATTTATATAGTATTTAAAAGGAAATATAATCCCAAATATCTTATTAGTTAATCATGTTTCACTTAAATTACTTTTCGGAAACATTTTGAAAATAAATGCTTTTGTAATTTAACTTTCCGTGAGTTCATTTCTAAAGAAGTGATGTATTAAAACTAAACTCCTTTAACTAAAGGGAGAAATTTTGTAATTATCAATGATACAACTTTAAACAACGTTAAAGTCTTTAAGCTAAAATGGGCACAGTTATGGCAGACCGAAACCCAATACTTAAAATTTCTGATCCTACAGATTCTGTATTTGGCATTAATTAATTGCTTGTCCGTGTAAAAGGATTTTCATTCATGGATTAATTACGGGGGGTCAACAACTTATGCATTATTCAAAGCCAAGCTTTACCATCGTTTTCGAAACCGTTTAACATTGTAACACTTTTGTTTTACAGTCTCGAATCTGACGCGGAGATATAACTTTAATGTCTTTGAAATTTATGCCCCGCTTAGAGATGTAACTAAATTGCTTTGATTTCTGATAGTGTTATCTTTAATGTTGTAGCATCTTTTTTTTTGTTGTACAAAGACAGTTAAACTTATCGAAAGAGACTTAAACATCATGATGCATCACTAAGTCTTAAATGTGGAATGAAATTTAAATCCTTTGAAGTGCTACATTTTTCTAAGCTCCTGACAAATTACTTTAACGGTTTTTTTTAAGATTTAACTAAATGAGATGGGATTTATTGTTGAGTAAAAGTAAATAAATGTTTAAAAAACAAATGTTAAGGCAGAAGGATTTTGACTAGTTAAAAAGTTTTCTTCAAAATTTTTTATGAATTTCTAAAAACATATAAAATTCTTTCCCTGAATATATATATATATATATATAATGTGATTAATCTTGTTTTTAAAATTAATTCTTAAATTTAATGTACTCAATATAATGAGTTAAAAATATGTTTAAATGATTTTCTTTTGTAAATATAAAACTTAATTTTATTTTTAATTTTTTCTGCCGGATTGATAAGAACACATTATAAATAAGGAAAGTTGTGTTTTTAAATTGAACACAGCACATTACAGTTGTCTTCAAGGGAAGACTAAAGAATTCATGGTGTTAACTGCTCCTTTGGGCTTTTGAAAAGCAGTTCGATCTAAACTTCGCATTCTTTTCGGGCAGAGCCCCAATTTAAGAGCTTATGCAATTTACTTGCAGAAGTAGGCGTAAGAACTAATTAAACTTGTGGCTTTTAATTAAAGTCAGTTAACGCTTCCGACAATAAATATATATTTTTTTGTGTTGAGTTGGCGAACGTTAACTACAGAACTTTAATTAAAGGCTCTGGACGCTTGACGCTGATAGAATGATGGGAGATTTTAGAAAAGGCGATTTTATCTCACATGAAGCTTTCCTAAAGTCTTTGAAGTCCTTGTCAGTCAGAAGGATTTGTTCGTTGGAGGTATCTATTGTCAATTTTAGCTGGTATAAAGCATGCTAGTGTCAACTCATATAAATTTATAAACTTTTAACAGAAAAGAGATTTTAACATAGTCGAGTTTTTTGCGAATGCATATTGGCGAGTAGAATTTTAAGGAAATGATATTTTCGGTGATTTTATTTTGTATTATATTTATGAGAATATCTGAATTGTCCATATCATATTGATATATTTTTCTATAAAATATCAGTGAACATCATGTGTATATATATTAAAAAAATATTCGAAAATATTGAATTAAATTAATTTTTTTTAAAAAAATGATCTCAGAATGATTTAGTGCCTCCTTTATTTGTAATTGAGAGCTATAAAATTAATTCAATTTCGAAAAGTAATAAAATAAAGATTATACTTAATTATAACGTAATTAGTTTACTTCACTTATTCAAAATAAAGAAATCATAATATATTAAGAATATAATGTCCAAATAAATTAATATATACTTTACAATGGTTACCATTATTAACAAAGAGCTAAATGATTGATACAAAGCCAGTGTACCAGTGTTACAAACTTCGTCTGGAAATAAATTTGATACCAAATTAATGCTCTATCCTAAAACATTTTAAAAAATATTATCGTCAGAGAACAAGTGTTGATCTTTTTACATTTACATTTATGTATATAATACATTTTTACTAATTAGTTCTTTTTCAGTATAAAGATTGAAGTCATTATATGTTAATGAAAATTAAATAAAGATCATAATTATTAGGGGGAATCATATTAAAGGAAAGTAAATTAGAAAATCGTTTTAAAACGTTACATTTTTATATTAAAAATAATGCCACTTCTTGCATGTCGATCAATGCTCTTTTAAAATCTAAATATATCTATAAATCTCTTTAAGTATCTGTAATAAATTTTTCAAGTCAGCAGATGAATTTTCCCATCAGAAAATATCTAGTTAATTGTAACTGATTCTGTAAATGAAAATTTAATCCGTGGTACTTTTCATTAATTTGGAATTGTTTTAGTTCTTCATTATTGAGAAAAATATTTTCAGATGAATTTACCTCGCGTTTAGTATTGCAAAAATACGATGTTTGGAATATCATAGTTTATTAAAATACCTAAAAATTTAGTGGACAAATATTATGTATTGAGTTAAGAATTTGAGTATGAAAAGTTATTTTAAACTATTAAGCGTTCTAAAATCAACATTTAGAGACTTAGGTTTTTTTTATATTTTTGTAAAAGTTATAATATACTTATTAATACAAAAAAATTGCATGCTATATGGCTGAAATTATATCCTTTTTATATAATTATTTATTATAATTTTTATCCATTTATTATAATTTTTTTATTATTTTGTATTTCATCACTCATAATTTCTATACTGTTATATTTTAATTGCTCATTAAAGGCAAAACACCTATAAGTTAACAATGAATTCTCGCATATTATAAAGTCATTATAACTTGATTTTTTCTTCAATTTTATAGTGTCTAATTACCTCATTACATATGAAATAATAATGCTATTTTAAAAAAATATTATGGTAAATAATAATATTTTTAAAAAAATAATATGGTAAAAAATATTATGGAATATTTTCTCCAATTTTATAGTACCTAACTATATCATTGCATACGGAATTATTATGTAATTTTTTTAAAAATTATATTATGGTAAATAATAATATTTTTACGTTTATTTCTAAATACTGAAAAAAATTTGTAAAATTGATTGAAATATTTTCTGTAAAAAAAATTGCACTCCCCAGAACGTTGATTTTATTTCAATTTTATTTAAAAAAATATTTCATAAATATGATTTTAATGCATATTTTTAGTCTTACATCATTCCTTAAATGTAATCTCATTAGTAATATTTTTAAATCGCAATGTTTGCATTTATGATTCAATGTGTTAAATCATGAAACTTTTCTTCTCAATATTCAAATTCTTTTTGTGTCAAAATCATGTGGAAACAAGAGTTTATTAACTTTATGTATTTATAATCTATGTATGATTAAAAATGAACTGAAATTTAAAGGATTTTATAAATTCGAGATTCATGTTGATAGTTTCAAAATATCAGTAGACAATATTTTGCTTTATCTACTGATATTTCAAAATATCAATAGTTAAGGCTCAAAGCAAGAAATTTTGTGATAAATTTTTAGTTTTACGCTAATGTCAAAGATATTTCCTTTGAAAATTTGTGTATGCATAATAGATAGCAATGTATTTATGTTAACACTGACATTTAGCTCTAATATTTACGTTTAAGAGTTAAGGTTTAAAAATCGATTATTAGCAACCAATTCAGCATTATAAATAAAAACTTCATACACTTATACTAAATAGCTGACACTCAACGAGCTTTGATAATTTGTATACAAACGAAACAGTGAAACTGTTTCATAAAAATCTTAAATACGGTTGAAAAAATGCTTAGATGTAAAAGTTTACATATGTTTAGAAAAGTATAAAATAAATATATAAAAAGTGTAAAAATTATCCATGCTTTTAGAATACCGTTAAACCTTATAAACGTTAAAAAAATAAATATGTTGTTTTCTAGAATAATTAATAAAGCAAACTCACATTGTATATAGAAAATAATGTATACCTTTGAGAAAAAAATTATTTCACAAAAATGAAAAATATATAAAAGTGTCGCAAATTATATTATTGGCGTAAAAAGTTGAATAATTGGCTTAAAAATCAGATGATATTTAAACAATTTGCTTTTAAGTGCAAACAAATTTACAAATCATCCATTGGTTTTCAATAACAAATGACATGAAATTTTGTTATGTCATTTTAACATACCTAGAAATTATCAAAAAAGTTCAAAACTCTAATTTGCAGTTGCCTTTGATTATCTTTGAGTCCAAATTCCTCACTTAATGAATATTCCTATCATTGAAAAATATTTGCAACAGCTTTTCGTTTTATTCTCAAAATACCACAAATAACTTGAAGATCATCCACGCATTTAAATTTAATAAACTTGAAATAAAATGCAATATTTGAATGCATTTTAACACTTGTATAAGATTCTAAAAATAACTCATGCTCAAAGATTTTTATGAAAAAAAGTTACTTTGAGAAATTTTCCAGTAATATAGAAAATACAAATATTCCAATTTCTCAAAAATATTTTCTTTCTAATATTGTTATTGACGAATAAAGAAATATTAATTAGAATGTTATAGTTAATGAAATTTTATTCTTGATCATAGTAAATTAGAATTTAAGACTTAAAATGCTAATAGATATTGATGTTAGTGAAAAATAAGAATTTGAGACATTTGTAATTGCTTCTATAGGGGTATTCATATGTTAAAATGTATTTTCATTTGTTCATTCATTCATATGTTAAACTTATTTTCAATAGAGAATGTCTGCTTAATAATATAAAATGAATATTTTATTAACAGTTACCTTAATATCAATTATTTAAATGATGAAATTATTATTATAAAAATACTGTTTCCGTTTCTAAGCATTATTATGAGATAATATTTATAGATTAAAGATTTACGTATTTATGGCATTTAAGTTATAAAGATTAATATTTATACTCTGTAAGTGTAATAAATTATATTACTCTTAGTGAAACTGGTTCGATAGCACAGATTAGTGTTTTTACACCAATAAAAATAACTTTAAAATCAGATGAATTCAGTAACTATACAAAATTGTTTTGTTTAGTAAAGAAGAACAACAAAGAACTACGACAAGATCTTTATTTAAGCCATAAACTTGTGCAGAATATATTTTTGTAAGACGTTTAAGAGGAAGTTTTAAAAGTGCTCTCTCCCTCTGGATTTACATACATAAATTATTTAGATGGTGCTAACCGCGAGGAAAAATCGCTATTTTTAGTTATGAATTTTTCGACGTTGCAATTGTTAAATATATTTTTTAAGATACCAAATTTTGTAGTAGAAATATTTGGTTATATTAAAATCAAAAACAATTATTTAGACAAAATGTATTGTGTAATAAATGAGTCATTTTAAGAGTTATTTTTTATTCTTAATGAAGAATTACCAAGAGAAGAATACTATATGAATTCACTATTATTAAATTTATGAAAAATTTGATTTAGCATTGTAAAGATCGTTTCGTTAACGTCAAAGTTGCTTTAAGGTATTTAATTTTTATCTTAATGTATGGCTTGTGAATATAGTATCTAATTTCGCTAGAATTTTTTAGTTTCTAAAATCACCAAAATATTCCAAGTTTTACTGACTTATAGTTAGTTATATATAATTAAATTAAAATCGATATAATAATTTTACTATTTGCGAGAAAATATTTTATTTACAATTATTAGTATACAATTATTTTATGAAATAGAACGACTAAAGTATCGATTCTGTCTTATTGCTCTGATTACTTGTTTTTACGTAAACGTCAACAAAGAATCAGGTTAATATAGTTTCTTCTATAGTTTGCCATTTGAAAGCAAAAATTAATAAATTTAATTTCATTAAATAATTAATTAATTTTCGAAATAAGATTCGAGTTACCTAAATTTAGACATGAGTGATAACTTCTGCACACCTTTATGAAATTTTTCATTTGTAGTGATTTTTATTTATTATTTTAGCTGATAAAAGCATATATTGGTTTGGGGAAAAAGTAATCCATTATTGTTTTGGAAGACGTCTATAGTGATCGATATCTCGTGAGGTATATATCAAACAATTTCAGATTTATGCTCGTTGGAAAGGTGACATTTGACACTAAAATATCCTCTTGCGGTTTTTTGTTTGATTAATTCAGTTACGAGTACAAGGTTTTAAAAATGGAAGACAACAAACAGAAAATTCGACACATTTTCGTTTTTCTCTTGAAACGGCGAAAAAGAATTGTAAAATTGTGAAAGGTGTTTATCGTCCTATATAAGACTGTAACAACCAGTTACTTACAATTTTGGTTTCGTCGATTCCGTTCGGTTATTTTTGATGTTAGAGATGGTTAGAGATGCACCGCGCATGGGGATACAGCATCGTCGAAAATGTCTATAAAATATCAAAAATGAGCGAAGTTAACCGCATGTCAGCAGTCGTAACGCGCAAGACCTAAAAATCTACATGAAAGCTGTTTTAAACTTTTTCACAAAGCGAATCCAAAAGAAGTTACATAAAGTTCACGTAAAAATAATGGAGTTCTTTTTCCCCAAACTAATATATTGATTAAAAATTATTAATCTTTTTTGACTTTACTGAGAATTTGAAATTTAGAACATTCTTAAATAATGACTCATTCAAAATAGATAACTGTTTGCTCAAAGTCGATAAGTCACTGAATATTTTAGAGTATCTCAAATAGTTTTATTCTTACAATCCCCATCTTTTTAAAACAAAGAAAATTTACGTTAATTTAAAAAAATAAAAAATGTTGTTGGTTGTCTAAACTTGTTTATTGTTAATTTAAATGCTGTTAAATAATTTTTGATCACGAAAAATTAGGTAGTGTGTAGGAAGAACTGTATTCTGTAAAAATACAATGGAAAACAATATGAAAATACTTTTCGTATCCTCATCACCAGTAAAAAAAAAGAAAACAGTTAAAATATTTGTTTGAAAATTTATTCTTCTGAGAAATAGAATAGTTTCAAACAACGTCAAACTGTATATCTACTTAGAAAATTTTATTTATTAAATAAATTCCTAAAAAAATAAAAGAAAATAACACGACAAATAATAATAAAATATTTGGTTGATACTTGCTAAAAATCAAAAAAGATTTCGAAAGAGCTGTAATTATTTCCTTTTTATATAGATGAATAATGTGAACAATTAACTAAAAAAAATAATAATGAAAGTTTTAAGTAAATAAAATGTAACTAGTGTTAATTATTTTATATTATCTATTTTAAAAGCAAGAAAAAAATATTATTGTATGTTAACGCATTGTATTATAGAGATCAGCATTTATGAGATAAAATAGTTTAGAAAATAGTAAAAAACTAATGTTTATGTAAAAAATTACTATTAATAATGTATTCTTTGTTTACAGAAAAACCTATTGCTTAACAAATTTAGAGATATGGGCAAAAATGAATAGAAAACTATTATTTATGGGTATAAATATAAATAGAGAGTAGACGCAAAACAATTTATAAACATTATATACAACATTGTAAAAACATTATACAGGAGTTTCTTTAAAGCTTTAAAATTTTTACTTATTTATTTTGGGAAGTAATTTAGATACATTCAAATGACAAAAAACGTTTTGTTTAAATTTAATATAAATTATTTATTGTGTCTTATGTCATGCTATGACTTCTCTCTCTATCGGCCATTTTCACCTTGTTTTATTCTGTCTTATACTAAAATTTTGCTGTGTAATCATTCTGTTGTATATAACTAACATTGCTTCATCTTGCTTTGCTAAAATAAGTAAAATGAATTATGCTTTACGTTGTTAGTCACGAAATATGCTGCATGTGTTTCTTATGTAATTTAATATTTCTTTTAAAAAAGGATTATTTTATATTTGCTTGCTATATTTATTCCTCAGTATAAAAATATGATGTCAAATTGTAAATAAAGTAACCACAAAATCATCACTAAACCTCTATTTGTTCTCATCAGCTTGAAACTTTACGTACAGTAGTCGACCTTGTTTAAGTTCATTCGTTGTGTTGCATTAACAAAATTCTCAGCATTTGCCTTCCAGTATAGATAAAGGCTATTTTATTTTATAATGTCTCTTTACTCATTCAAGTGCATTAACACTCTAATAGTATCTAACATTTTTTGTATAATGTAACTTAAATATGAATAGACATTGTAACCCTGTAACATGTTTGAAGATTATATAATACCTTTCTCAGAACCTTATATGTTTTTGACATGTACTGATATTTTTAATTGCTTTCATTCTAGTGCACTTGTTGTCTTTTTTTCTAAGTAAACAATTTTTTTTGAAAGGACATTGTGGGATACATAATGCACTTAAGCTATTGTAGAGCATTTTTATGCCAGCTGCTTAATTATCTTATCTGATATTTTCAAAGATAGTGTGACGTAGTCACTTGTCGCAAGGGGGAAACCAAAAAACTTTCATGTACCTATTCCGATAATGTGCATGCATGAGACAAAAACACAACATTCAACTCTCGTTGTTCAATAGTAACTCGGATCGAAGCTGGAAACATTCTAACTTTCTATATGAAGAATGATGTCCTACCATAAATAAATGGTCTGACATCATATGAGAATAATTGTACATAATTTTCTCTTTTAACATAACAGATAAGAGAATGATGGTTCGAAATTGTGAATGCAGGACATGTTTTCAAAAATTTATGCCAAAAATATAATTTAATTTAAAACCGTACTTTAAAGATACATGGTCTACATTTGACTTGTTTGAATATACTGAGTTTCAATATTAAATGTTAATTTCAATGTTAGATTAATACTAATGTTAAAGGTTCTACCACAGCAGAAGATTTTGTATTGAAAGTTATTCGGAGTCATAGACAATTTAAATTAGACTCTATTAATTTTTAAAAGATTGAAAACTGCTCTATTGTAAACATGAAAATTATATGAATTTTCTGTTTGAAGTTATTATATTAATTGTATATTATATTCTCGTGTTTCTTCAAATTATTGAGAAAAGGAAAATATTTTTTTTTTAGTTCTGTCTAATCAATTATAAGGATATCATTACAGGTTTCCTAAATTTTTATGTGCCTTAAAATAAGATAAAATATATAAGGATTTAAACTCGCTTATTTTAGCTTTAATGTGAAAAATTTCTCTTTTAAAAATATACGTCAATAAGATTCTTTAAATATTTAATTATCATACTTTCTCTTTATTTGAGTATACAAATTTATTTATCAAAAAGCCCAGTTTAAATTTGCCTTTTATTAAAAGCATATTGTAATGAAAATATTTTAATACATAATATTATAAATATCCTTTAATATCACTGATGAAAATAATTATTTAATTTAAATGCTAATAAGTAAAAGATTTCTTTAGTAAGTTTGTGAGCTATTTAATATGAATTGAATATAAAATTACTATAAAAAATATGGGGTAATTAATATATTAATGTCAATAAAATTATTTTAAAACGAAACTAAATTTATGCATGTTACAAAAAAGAAACCCCGAGAGATAATTCCATTCTTATGAGTACACAATACATATTTTGCAATAATAAAACTGATATCAATATATTTTCAAATATCAAATACAATATTCGAACAGTCTGATTTGATATTATCAATTATAGGTAAAAAATTAATATCTTCTTCTTTGAAAGTTTGACAATATACCAAAAAGAAAGGAACTTAGTCACATTGATAAAGTGTCAAATCAAAATACATTTATAATAATTTAAGTCACTTCTTTATAATGTTTTAAAACTAAAAATTGTTTCATGTGATTTATACACGTTGGTTTTCTCTTTAAGCTGAGTTAATGTGTTAACCGATTGATTTCATGTTTTTTTATGAGAGCCCAAAAACCCACAAAAATTATATAAGTAAAGTTAATCAAAGACAGTCATGGTGTGCTCCAAAGAATTGCCGAAAAAATTGCACATCCTCTATATGCAAGGATATGTCTATACATTCTCCATATGCAAGGAACTCCATCCAACATGAAGACGGCTCATTCACTTAGTATTTGCAGTGTGATAATAAGTCTTCTAGAAAACTATTTTAATTAATGAGAAATAATTCTATACCTGCTTCTAGTTCAATGGAAGAGTTTTGGGTAAGGAGTATTAAAGACAAATCTTTTACTCAGGTTTTATTATTTTATTTTTCAAATCAGTGATAATGTTGGTATGTTCATTTAATTATCAGGGAATTTTGAATGCTAATTTTTACAAATTGAACCTTATTGCCTATGCGTTCCTGTTCGAAAATCATGTTATTCCTACACTCTGCCGATTGTATAGATTGGATGAATAGAATTCCTATGATAACAAAGCATCTTGTAATGCTGCATCGTCTATCAATCAGCAGTATTTCGTTGCTTGAGAGAGGCTGGAAGATTATACTGTTCTTTAATGTAAATGTACAGTATTTTCTCTAGCCTGTTATTATTCGAACGCATACCACAAATCCTTGCATTAAGCGGATTGAAAAACTGCAGAAGATGAAGGATTAAAAGACATCGTATTCACGATGTCGCTGTTAATTATTAAATACATTGTTTATATATTATGACTTGATTTTTGCATTTCAAACTAATGAAAATTTGTTAAAATTTTGTATTCCGTTTCCCAACATGAAATGGCTTTTTCTTATATGTTGAACTGAATGAGAAGAAAAACTAAAGCTTTCACGTTTTATTTAATAATTTTCTCGAGACGCCTAGAACTCAACAAATTGTATTTATACACCGACTAATATATTAAATGCAATGAATTTTGAGTTTAGAAATTATAATACGCTAAATAATTTTATTTTATTTATTAAAGAATCATTATTTCATTAAATCTATCAGTTTATGTTCTGCATATAGACGCAATTTCTCTTAAATTATTAAGAGGATTAACTAATTTAATTTATTGGTACCATTCTATTATGAAAATAAACTTATTTTTAATTACCTTTTTAATGAAGTTATTAATACTTGTCATAAAAATTATTAATACAATTTGAAAATGATTTTATCTAAGCAATCATACATAGTACATATCATTAACCTGAACATTATAAATAAAACAAAGAATAATTTCTTTAGTTATGTGCGTTTCCCAAATTAATTTTAATAAAATACATAAAAATCTTTTTTTTTAAATATATGATTGATTCTGTCAATGTTAAATAGCTTATTTTTAGCTTCGATGTATGTATATAAATGCTTAATGTTTTTAGAAACAGAAGTTGATTATAGTAATATACCTAAAATTTATTTATAATTTTAATGCTTGTATTTATTATTTGAAGCCAAAAATTTTAATTCAGTAATAACGCATATAAAATTGAAAATACATACACATTAAAATTTACTTGATATGTATGTGTTTCCATTAAGGTACATATTAAGATTGATGTTTTATTTAATAATCAATGTAAATTTTATAATGTCTGTAGTATAATTTTGGAAAGTTTCCAACATATGCATTCAATTTTTTAAAATTCTATTAACTAATTAAATGGTTCTTATCTTTGCTAAAATAATGACTATCTTGATTAACTCTAAGATACCGATAATCTATAAAGATGAATAAAATTAAAACATATATAAATTTATAATTTACAAATAATTATATTTTAAATAAAAACATCTATCCTTAAATATTTATTGTACTAAATCATCCTAAAAGGAAAAATTCGTTGTTTAAAAAGAAATGAGAGATGAAAATTTTTGATATGAAAAATGGAAAATTAATATATTTCAAAAGCAACCAAAAATTGAATCTACGATATTGCATAAAATGTTTCCAAATATTAAGAATTTAGTAGATCACAGAACATTTGTAGGATGAGTTATAGGTATTTTATGGCTTAAGAAACCCCTTATTACATTTTTATGTGAATTGTTGATATTCTTGCAAGAGAATTAAAAACAAATAATCAAAACCGCATATAAAAAACATTATTAAATTGTATCCAAAATGATTGTAGAGTAATTTTATCATGTAGGTAAACTATTCTCTTATTAATATATGTGTTCTTTATTTACACTAGCACATTATGTTGTTTAGTTCCTCATAGTTGAGCCGAATATGTATATTATTTAAATTTATATTTACATTTAATTTTCATATTGTTATTTATAGAATATCTAGAATTTAAATAGTAAAAATATAATCTATTGAAATAATATTATACAAACAATCAAACAAAAAATGTGACAAATTCCTCAAAGTACAATGAAACATTCTCAATATACATAAATAAAATATTATGATCACTAAATATAAAAAAAATTAGTCTTTATATTCATTATTAATAAAAATTTTGTTCGTTTAAGCACAATTTAATTGATTTTCAAATAGCTTTGTAACAGAAAAATGATATCATATAATTTTAAGATACATCTTTTTACCTAAGTAACAATAACTTTTTTTCTTTATATTGGAAAATTTTGACCAAATCATGTTTTAAGCGTTTTGTCAAATGTATAACGTATATTTATTCAGAAATGTATTATACATAGTGAGTCTTAGTCATTGGTAGGAACGTAGTAATTCAAGAGTATTAACATCAAACTATTGCGACATATACACTTATACAAATCACAAAAGGCATATCGATCTTGCATTGTTCTGTTCTAGCATATGAAACTCTAGTCTCTTATGTCGATAGAACGTAACCAAAGCAGTGAAGTATCCCTATACCAATTATATGTAAATACATATCTTTCCAAAATTTCTAATTTCATCCAGTGAATATCTAAAGCAAAATATTCAATTACAAGTTGTAGGATCAATACATTAATATTTTACATTTATTTAAAATAATTCAATGTATAACAATAACAAATTATTTAATAAAATGTTTCAAGTTAAATTATATAGAAATAATATTTTTTTCAAATGAAAGCTGAATTATTTTAAATAAAAATTTTATATATATCTTTTGTAAATAAAACAAATACAAACTATTAATTGTAAAAACATTTTGATGATAATTATTAATTATTTAAGCAATTACATTTTTTGTAAAGTTATTTAATTACATTCTAATGAAGATATTTATAATTGTGTACTTACGAATAAAATGAAAAATATTTCAACAATGTAAAGGTAAATCCCAAATATGTACATACTATAATATTTATTTGATAGTAATAATTTATTAAAAAAGTATAATCATCTATTGAATTTCGCTATTCAGGGATTGAATTTTCTTTTCTAAATTTATTCCCAACTGAAAGCTATGAAGTGGAAGAAACAGAAAATATCACTCCAAACGAAAATAGCAGCTTTTGCAAAATGTAGAGACAATCAATTTTATTAAGTACCTAATCAATTTTTGCCGTTTTGATTTACATATAGCATTTCATTTTTTATCATCTAACACAAAAAAACAAGCTTATACTCGTTGCAATCGCGCTCACAAATAGCTAGTTGTTGAAGTTTTAGTCCTTGTTATCTGTCTGGAGCGCTTCCAAGTTATTATTTATCGAATAGTTTATACCCGGGAACAATGACAAGGGGAAAAAAAGTAACAGTGATTCGCCCCATGACACAGTAACGACTCTAACTGCCATCCTCTCTTTGACCATGGATGTGAAGGGTCTGGGGGTAGGAACATACGTATGTTACACACAAGATAAATTTCCCCCTCAGCCACCATATAAATACACCAATAATCTGCAAGAACACTTTTGTCTTTGATCAATAGTGACGGATACTCCAGACAAAAAGGGAAAAAAGCTCAATAACAACCAAAAAAAGGGAAAATCGGGTCACAGAAGATAAATTACTGTCAAGAAATTGCCCATTACTAATAACATAGTTCCTATTTGACCTGGGATCTGTAGGAGTCTCATCATTTGAAGCACGAATTTGGGCAATTTTTTCCAGCCTTCGATTTCCTTTCAACCAGAAATCGTGTTCAAGTGGCGATCTCTAGAAATAGGGGTTTACTTTTTCAATAAGTTTTTTTTTTGTTTCTAACCACTCAGATATAAAAAAATGAAATGATAGAAAACTGTGAGAGAAAACTTCGATTTGGAGTGATTGCAAGAAACATATTCTAATAAATTAATTTTGTCTGTTGATTAAATGTTTCATTTCATATATTGATATCACTTAATCATATCATCTCTATATAGAAGTAAGAATAATAAGAGACTCAGCAAAAAAGTATATTATTTGGTTTAATAAATTCTGATTTATTAAAGACTCAGTTGAATAATATCAATCGAAATTAATGACAGCAATATAGCAAATATCAGTTAAAATGAAGTTTAAATGATAAAAGATAATACGTGTGATTTACAACTAATATAAATTATATATATAATATTTATCACATACGTCAATCCCTTAATAAATAGGTCATTTTCATATTCTTTTACATAGGAAAAATATAAGAATGCTATTTTGTATCTATTAGAGAATTGACAGTTTAAAATAATTACAAATGTAAAATGTATGGTGAATGCATTAATATTAAAATACATATAAAATGGTTGATGATTAAAATTTAATTTAGTTTACAATATTTTATTTCATTTAATACTTGCTTTTATTTCAGTTTTAGTATGAAATTTTCTTTGTAAAGTTTCAAACATTACTAAATGTAAATTATTATAGAATTTTGAAATCATTAACAGATATGTAATGCTGGCAATGGAAAATATACTAATTTGAATATTTATAACTATTTCATTTTAGATGAACATAGAAAAACAGATTAAAGAAATATTACAAGTTTACAAAAACATTTGATATTACTCGTAGGCCTTTATTTAGTTGTAATTGTATATGAGTTATTTGCCCACAAAAACTGTTATGTAAATTGTATATACCAAACTTCAGAAGGAGGTAAATAATTTAATGGTAAAATAATATTTCTTTGAGCCCAAATGCGTCTAAATTACTACTTTATATTCAATTAAAATTTTATTTCTCAGTAGTATTCAATTTGTTGACTAGATGTGTTTCCTCGAAAGAAAGTCAAACATGATTTCAGATTAAATGTTTATTTCAATGAATATTTTCCCAGGAATTGAAGAGTGATTAATTTGAATTGAAGGGTGATTAGTTTAAATTGAATTTATTACAATAACATGCAGTCACTTTAAATCAACGTGAATATTTTCTTTAATACAGTAAATTTTTCAATTTCAATAGAATTAGTCTTTCTTAATTAACCCTTCTTAATTAGTTCTGATATTATTTTGAATAAATTTGTTAAATGTTTAAATGACGTATGATTATTATTACTTCTAAGCATTATATAATAAGATAATCTTAAAGACGTTGGTGATAAACAATGATCATACTTAAACTTAACTAAAATAGACTTAAATGTAATTTAATGGAGATAAAAATTTATAATCAGCTAATAAATAAAGAAAACTTAATGAGAATAAGCATACAATTTATAATATAAGAAACCTGTAAATTGGATCTGAAATTATATTAATTCAAACTAATAAAATATTTTCATTAATAATAATTAATTCATTATAATTAATAATAATTATTTCATATATAATAAGGAAGTCAATAAACTCAAATAAAGTATGAGTGAATCTTAAATTGTATCATTATTACTATATTTAAGAGCAATAAAAACTATATTTTTATTTAAAAAATATATAGTAAACACTATTCTTAAAGAAACAATAATTATGATTGACTTTATGATTTTTATTATAATTATTATAAAAATGTACTCGCATAGATTTAAAAAAGAAAAACGGAGTCAACTGTTAAATTTCATAGTTCAAGTAATGTATAAATAAATGCTAAATGATTTACTTTGTATGAAAGTAAAATTTAAAATAAAAAATGTATAAATTTTTCTTAAAAATAGTTAACGCTACAATTTATTTTATCGTGGAACATTTTTAACAGTTAATTATATGTTTATTGCGAAATGTTTCATTGGTAATTTAAATAAAAAAAATGTATATATTAATAATTATGTTTTACACGTTTATTTTTTTAAGTTGCTGTAGAAATTCTATGGTTTAGCTAACCTTAGCAAAAACGATTATATTATAACAAGCTGAGTCAGTTATTAAAACTAAATGGTGTTTAGCTCGAAATGTTATGACACTTAGCTTTACGTTTGGATTTAGAGGCGTATTTATACTATTAAAATTACTAAAAGTTAAGTCAACAAGTTTATTAGTTATTTAAATTATGTCCACGTTGTTAAGGAAATTAATTTGTGAAACTATTATTAAAGTTTTAAAGTCAATGGCAAGAAATAAACGAACAAAATATTGTACATTAAAAAAAATATGAAACATTTTGAAATTCATTTTGACATTAAATAGAATTCATTCATTAAAAGAATACAAAATAGATAAAACAATCTAAAAATTAATAAGTTTCAGAAAAAGAAAATATTTTATGATTCTGTCTCTGTATTTTGTAATGAATACAACCCCAAAAAGAACAATAAAATTTTTTAATATTTTTGTGTAACGTTTTTCTGCAAAAGGAATAATTAATTAAGAATTAGAAAATATACTTTGTGTATAATTTTCACTTTAAATAGGCAGAATTTGAAACATATCCTTTTTTCAAACAGAATTTTTACAGTGGTTCCATTTAAAATTCCTTCTGTGGTTTCATGTGGAAAACATTTCAACATTTAAAGGAAATTAAAATATATAACTATTAATTTATAACTTGATTTCAATTTGCTTAAGCAATTAATTTTATTTGAAGGAATAGTTGAGATAATGAAATATCAATTCATGTTGAATATGAAAACACATAAAATTTAAAATGTTCACATATTTATCTTTCAAGCACATCAGTTAATTTTTCTTCAAATCAAGAATTCACGAGCTAGAGTACAGATTATGGTTTAGTTTATTATTTTTCGGATTGATACCAGTTTTTTTAAATGTTTTCTTATTAACCATTACATACTGTGTTTTCTAATATATTATAAAATTAAATATTATATAAATTTATCAGAAATTTAAAACAATCTTTGAACCATAATGCACGTAATATTTCTGTATATTTTACCACCATAACTTGACATTGAATGCAGAATATGCAACATAGTTTTTTAAAGTGTCGCAGATTTTTATGGAAGTTGTTTAACTTTAATGATATTTTTCAATAGATAATTCTCTGTAGTTAATTATGTGTTATTTTCTAAATACATAGTGCATTATTTTAATTGTCTAATTAACAAAACTGCTAATTATCCAACAGATTCATTTACTGAGTAGTTAAGAAAGAGAATTAAATAAAAAGTTATATGATTTTAATAGTTATTTTGCTGGACGCAAATTTACTGAAATTTATACAGTAAACTATTTTTAAAAAAAGTAAAATTTGATTTAAGAATTCATCATCAGACCATTCAGTATTATATATCTTTTATCGAGAAGAAAAGATTTGCGAGTGTATTCTTAAGATGCAATATATTTTTATGACCTGAGAAGCATTTTTTTATGATATTGAAATATTCTGCCTTTTATAGTCTTGAAAAACAGTAAGATTGCTTAGATTTATCGGTGCGTCGAGGGTGAAATTTAGTGCATCTCCGTTATGGGATTTCTGAGAACACCATGAGGAATTCTTCTCTTGGTGATATCACCAATCGTGATCTTGTCTTAAAGAAAGGGGCGTTATCTCAGAGAGGCGCCTTTTGAAGAAACGTTTTCCATATCTTTTATGAAATCCCATCGCAACGGAAGTGTTTGAAAAGAGCTTAAATATTGATCATAATACATATAAATAAAAACATGAAATTTCAGCAAAATATATGTAGGTCTCTTTATAATGTGTAACTTTTTATTCTCAATAGACAGAATATTTTGAAGCTTTTATTGTTTATAAGGAATTTAATTATAAGGAATAATTTATTATTTATCAGGAAATTATAATTTAGGATTAGTCACTTTTTTGCAAAAAAGATGATTTATTATTCATAAGTTAAAGATTCTTATTTTATTCACTATTAAATTTGACGCACATTTTATTTTAAATTTCAAATAACATATTCTTTAAAATGAACAAAATATTACCATAATTAAAATATCTTTTAATACAAAATATTACTATAATTGAAATATCTTTCATATTCACCTATAATAGGGCGGAAGTTTGATGTTTACAACGTAAGATTTCATAGCTTATTAACTTCTTTTGGCTTTTGTAAATCCAATATTTTTTAAATTGTGTTTGTGTAAATTAAATACATATAATAATGATATATCTTGAAGAGACATATCATGTTCATAAAAAATATGTAGTGCTATGTAACATTTTTGAGAATTTCTTATTAAGATTAATTTTTAAAATGATCTATGCTGTAATCATTATCGTGTTTGTGGACCAAAATTTACCCAAGATTGAATTGAGAACAGAAGCACGGAAAGACGTTAAACTTATATCAGGCTGTTAGTGTCCGAGTAACTTAAAGTATAACCAATGTTGCATTTCAAAATTTTTGATTATATTGCTTGTAAATAATTTAAAACATAATTTATGTTGATTTTAACTAGCTATAGAGTGTCTATTAATTAACTATATCAGAAATCTCGTTTCTAGAAATAAAGTAATACTTTTTTTTTCCTTTTAAAAGTGTCCTCCATGCATATCCGTTGGGAGAGAGAAAAATGCATACGGATATAAGGGTTTTTTTTTTTTTTTTTTTTTTTTTTTTTTTTTTTTTTTTTTT
>JAPDSC010040903.1:0-10314 GCA_026290005.1 Latrodectus geometricus
ATATATTATCTTGTTACTAACTACGAACAAAACTGTAATTCATGTACGTAATATAGTACAATGTTAAAAAATTTAATTTTAACATTTTTCTGATCGCACTAAAAACATCACAAAACACGATATTAGTTCAATAGTTTTGTTTTTAAGAATATAACTTTTTTATTTATTGAAATAAAATATTTAATCACCTTGGTAAATTAATTATAATTTCCAAATTCTGTCAACTCTCATAATAATTGTTAATAAATTTAAAATGAATCATTATAAATATATATCAATTTTTATATGACAATAATAAAACTATTTAATATCGTTTAATAGATCATAATAATCAGCTTTTCCTTCCTTTTCAGTACATTTTATTTGACAGAAAGTTTCCGTGTTTATTATTCTTACTCATTTATTCTTTAAAATGTGTATAATTAGAAAGGAAAATGTGGCATAACATTGATATACTACAAATTAGAGCAGATGAGAGATGCCATCTATATTTGAATGTGTGAGAAAATCTGAAAATGTATTGAAAAGTTACATAAAATGGGTAAATTTGTTTTTCTCAGAAACAGTTCATGTATTTTAAAGCTTTCATTTTTGTTTGCAATTAATCAGAATAATTTAAAGAAATGTATTTAGAGAAATGGTGAAGTATATTTTCTTTTGTGGGAATTATTAGCAATGAAAGTTATTAATAAAAAATTGTCTTTTGAATTTTAAAACTATCATAATAAACTTGCACGAGAAGAAATTTTGGCGTTTATTCTATCTTTTTATATTAAAAATATTTGCATTAAATGAAAGCTTGGGAATGGGAATAACACTAATGCTTTGATAGTATTTAATGAATTTTTTAATTATTCTGTATATTGGTGCACAATGAGATGCAATAAAATCAAGCATAGTAGGCAGTCGACTATGCAATGAAAAATTCTTTAATAATAATAAAAAATATAGTAGCGACAATACCTAAGGGTATCTATAGTATCCCTTTTTTTCCCTAAGTGTTATCTCTATAAAGATAATTATACTCTACTCGGAATTGTTGCACTCGTCAAAGGAAACCAGAAATTATGTTCAATTTACAGTACAGAGCATTTTTTTATGCTACCATACATAAACCATAAATAAACTAGATGCTTTTTTTACTTTTATAACAATAAATTTCATTTAAATAGCTTTATTTTTACTGCTATCTAATTTCAAATGAAACAAACATTTTTTAACATAATGTAGGCCTGTAAAAAAATTGCATTTCAAAAGCATCTTATTAATTCTATGGTATACAATTACCTATCCATAATTTTGCTTTTATAATAAATGCAATCATTTTTAAAAATTAATTATAATAAAAACTATAGAAATTAAAAATAAAATATGCTTATGTCATAATTACTTTGAATTTTTAATGCCATACTTACTATGAAATAAAAACATCATAATCATAATTTCATAGTTAAAGCCGAATGCAATCATAGATTTTCTAATTTATGTATTTATGCTGACAGGAAATTTACTTGTTATTGCTCTCATTTCTTATTGTTGGTGAGAAATAAGAGGGATGGATTACTAAAATTAGTTTAATTTAACTATGCTTTTTTTATGATCGAGGATATTAGCTTGACATAACAGACGTTACAAAATAAAGTTTGAAAATGCATGGCAGCAGGCGTATTTTCACTTTTAAAATAAATCTCTGAAATATATCAATTTATTCATAATGAAAAAACATTATTTAACATCTTAATCCGGTCAAAAATTATCCTACTGATAAAGAGCATTACGTTAACCTATCAAAATAAAAAAAGAAAGTATTTTTGACAGTAATATTAAGGTAATAAAAAATTTCTAAGGAACTGATGTATTAATTTTATCTGCCTTTATTAGTATGAAACTTTCTTAATGTGGATCACGAACTTTTGCAAATATTTTCTGTTTCAACTTACAAACATAGATGATGAGGGGAAAAGTATGTAGATGTAAAACTCATTTAATCGATTCTCCTCGTTTAGGCCATGATAAAACAAAAATTTATTAGAAAACTTTTTATCTTAAAGAAAAAAGAATCTAGTACTTTCTTGAAAGATTTTATACATTTTTGAAAACGAGGATCATTAATTTTTGAAGATAAATTTGGCTCATTTGCTTGATAAGTGTATAATTAACAAACAAATGAAATATATACCTTTATGAGCTTCTTAACAAATTTTATAGTAAAGTTATTTTTTTGACACTTTTGTTTTTTTCTTTAATTAAATGCATGTAACAAAAATTTGTCAAAATATTATGTGAAATTTGTATCATATATTTAAATAAGTGCACATAAGTTTATTACAATCTCACAACTATGAATCTTAAAGGATATATATAATACTCTATATACTTTTAGATAAAGCTAAAATTTTATATTATAACCATATAGTTATACTATTTTTGTTAAAATTAGCTTAATTGAGATGTGCCTGAATGAAAAATGCAAGACTTGATTAAATAAATAGTATGTTTTGATATAATATGTACATTGATGTTATTTTGTGTAAAATGTTACTATAGTTGATGCATTTAGTATAAAGTTCTAAAGTTAATGATTATTAAAAATAAAAAAATAACTTAAATTTTAAAATTAAATATTTCGAAATCCCTAAAATATATTCCCTGCTTATTGTTTTTTTTTTTTTTTTTTTTTTTTTTTTTTTAATGAAAAATCAATTTTATACAACTCATTGAAACCATTGCATCTAATGAACCAAAATTAAAAATTCATATGTATTTCTGTATCAAATCTTAATGTTTTAATATTTTTATAGCAATGATTGCTTTTTATTGAATATAGTATTGTCATTAAAATATGTAATAATTATAGTGTTAGAGCACACAAATGGAAACATACTAAAAACATTACTTTCTGTGCTTTTGTCTAGAAAAAGCAGCCTCATTACCAGAGATAAAAGCACAAATATACAACATCTAATTCATTTTCTTACTTGACAAGTCACGGGGAATGAGTCAGTGTCCTTCTACGGAAGAGAGAGTGGTATAATAGAAATGGAAACTTGAAGGACAAATGTCGGCCGGCTCATGTTCGATTGTCAATTATACGTCGTAATCATACCACAAATATCCTATATTAAAAATAGTAAACATCTTTCTACACACATGATGGGTGAAAACAATTTGAACACAAAAATTATTTACCTCATTACATTTATTCAGTAGGATTATGGCCATGGTTAATTACATTGATATTATATCCAATAATATAATATTGCTTTCGTAGATTTTTAGCTTAATTGATTAGTTAATTTTTTTAGTTGGCTATAACGAAAAATGATAAATGAAAGGTAAAAATCTGAAATCTTCCCATTTCATTTAAAATAAATAAAAACAGAATGTGTAAGATTTAAAGAAGTCTATTACAATTTAATATTAACAAAAAAAAAGTAAGAAATAAAATAAATTTTTCTGGTAATCGTTAATAAGTCTTTTCAAAAGTTTTTATGTTAAGAATCAAAATGCATAAAATTATTGAAATGCAAGTAGCAAAGTTTGTTTTCATTTTCCATTTGAATTATTCTGTAGACTTGACGGTTAGATATCGTATTGCTTTTAAAAGTCACTCAATAGACAACGTTTGCAATATGTGAACATAGTTAACTACTTCGTTAGCCATGCTGTTGAATTATAATTATTAATCCTAATCACCCTTCAAACATAGAAATTAAATTATTATCAATTAAGCAATAATTATTTAACTAAGTTGTATTATTAATTTGTATGTATGCAATAGAAATTTAATGTAACCTTTGAAAATCAAGTGAATAAAAATTGACAATATAAAGTAAATATGCTAAATTTTGAGTTTAATTAATATTTTTCAAAGAGTTTTAAACCTTTTAATAGAAAAACTTCAGTTATGAAAGCATTTAAGCAATTAATATCTTGTTCTGACCCTGAATTTTCAGCTAAACATTTCTCTTGAATTAATATATATCAGTTAGATTCTAAATATTTTCCTTGAACGCATAATAAATTAGAATTTTTAAAAACTCCATTATCGGTTATAATATTCAGTAGTTATTTTTAGTTATGATTTCATTCAGTTTTTGAGTTTTTTTCCAAAATTGTAAGAAATATTTAAAAAGATACTAGAAATTTATGGTTTTAATAATAATCCTAAATGTACATATTTTATTTTGAATTTTATTCTTATCATTTTTTATACGTAATTTCTAAGATTTAAGATTCGAGAGATTCAGTAAATTCGAAAATATTTTAAAAGTTGAGTATGGAATCGAAAAATTTAAGATTCTACTTAATAGTTATAATGTTCTCTTTAAAAATTTAATAAAAATTTTTTATTAAATTTTTAAAGAGATATTATATATATATATATTTGAATGATAAAATATAGCAAATACTTAAATTAAAAATTGATTAACTTATATAATAAGTTACTAATTATTGTGATAAGTGTATATATACGAGCACGCACACATATATACAAAAACACATATATAATGAAATACTCAAAGGGTAGAATTTTAAACTTCCACCGGATGGATTGTCCTTGATATTTCAAGAAAAGTAAATTTACTATTGTTGCAACAACAAAAAATATAGGCTTTTGGAGCCCGAATAAGAAAAGCGAGGTACGAAAACATTTTTAAGAATATTACGTCATTTTTATTTTATGTGTTCAGCGAGCACAAATGGACCGTACGCATACATTCTATTTACAAAAATTTTATGAGAGAATAAGTTGTTCATTTGAGACATTTTATGATCGTTATTCATTGTTGATTCCTCTGACGTATAGTGAAAATGATTTCCACTTCAATTATTAAGATTTTGAAGCCAGCGGATATAGTATCTCACATTCTGTCACACTAATATTTCTTTTATACTGGTGAATAAGATTTTAAAGTTTTCTTCAATGACACATTATTACTTTCTTAAATATAATTTGATATTTTATAAGCTAGTATATATATTTAATAATTATTTTTTTATAATTTTGTTTTTATTTGAAAACATTATTTAAATTGAATATGATGCTATTTAAACTTACAAGTTTTACATAGTTTTACATAGATTTAAGTTTTACATAGATTTAAATATTTACAACATGATTATAAAAGAGAAAATTAAAAAAAAATGCAAACTTAATTTTTAAATAATTTAAGTCAAATGAGGATTTGGTGCAAAAAATCTTCAATACAATTTGAATAAAAATGTTTTGCTTACTCTGTATTTCAATAACAAAAAATATACTTTTGCATTTAATATGGAAAAGCGCAAAAGAAGCATTAGTAATCATCATGAGAATTTATTTTTCTTGTTTTTTTGTAATTCTAGAGATATTTCAAATATAATAAATCAAAGAAGACTGGAGTTATACCTATAAATAACTTCAATCATTCTTCAAGTAATAGACAAAAATGTATTAAAAATATAGAAAATTAAAGAAGTCAATTTTATTGTTTCATCGATATGTTTCCGAATATATATTTTTATTTTCTAACAAAATTAACTTGCCCTTTGCTTTTTTATTCCATAAAATAACTTTCACTGAAATTTCTCTTCACTTAATTACATCCTTGAATACTTCCCAAGAATTGGCCTCACGTTCTTAAGAAACAGTAAAGAAAAAAATAGTAAAAAAAATCTTCTCCTACAGATCGGAGATTTTTTCACACACTTCACTTACTCAAAATCTTCTTCAGAAATGAATAAGCATCCACCTGGAGTCGAAGTCAAAAAATGTATACTTCCACTTTGACCCATTTCGGCAACCTCTAAAGTGCCTCTAGGGGTTCAAGACCCCTCACTCGTGTGTTAATAAAAAGTGAAACCTTATTGTGTGAAAAAACATGTTCAATGCAATGTCTGCTTTATTTTGGAACCAAATTAAAATTATTTTTAAATTTCAAATTTTATGATTATGTTGTTAAATAAATCTCCTAGTAAAAAATAAAGCGGTGAAAAATTTTGGTAAACACAAGTAAAAAAATACTAATGAGTATATAGATTGAATAGCATTTTGCGTATTTGTACTTCAATGGGATATAAATATACAAACATCAGTGAATAGTACAGTGAATACAAACATCAGTGAATACCATTTATCTCTAGTCCCAATGTACTGCTTATCTCTCAAAGATAAATAGTACCTTGGAATGTTAGTAATGTTATGAAATACTTCCTGAAACTCATTAGACTTCTGAACTTATGGAATTCTGGGCCATGCTAAAGTAATTAAAGTACATATATCTTCTATCTGATTCTTTAACAATACCAAAGAAATGATATAAATCTGTGACTAAGTAGTGAGCATGCATGAAGATCATCATTGAGTATTGAACACAAGGATCATCATTGTAAAAAAGATGATCCTTGTGTTTGTCAAGAATCAAAATAATTACTATTTATTATTAGAAAAAATGATTTTATCGCTAAAGATAAACAGAGATCTTATTTTTTTTATCAATACTAATATTTTCATTACCAGAATTAAAATAGGATTAAACAAAATGAGGATTCTATTATTTCCATATAGCGTTCATTAAATCAAATGATCGTTCTTATGGCATTTTAGGCAAAATTTTATTTGTTTCTTTAATTTGTAATATTTTTATAAATTTATATATTCCATGATTCTTTTGTATATTTTTCCCTATTCAACTATTTTTACGTGCATTACAATCGTTCTTATATCTTTGAATTCATACTTTTTCTTAACTCTGATCAAATTTATGAGACTTTAGCTTACAGAAAACTATTTAAAACTCAAAATCCTTGTATCTTATAGGAAAAAAAATTGAGTTTTACAAAATTCGAATCATTGTAGACATGCTGTAACACAAGATTCTTATTTCCAAAAGTTTCAAATTCTAACCAAGAATATTTTAAGTACTTTAAATCCAAATTTAGATAAATTAATATGTATTAGAAAAAATGTATTACTTAAAATTAAACACAATTTTGATTAGTTATATTAATTTCGAAAATATTTTAAATTTTAGAGGGTAATTAAAATTGCATTACTAATAATATTTTGTCTCCCAAATTTTATTTTGATTTTTCTCATAGTTTTGCTCACAGATCACACATTTTAAAGGGCAATGAATGTCATAATTTCCTGATAATATTTTAAAAAAATAAGCCAAATAGAAGAATCAATATTTCAATGGCAATACTTTTTCAAAAATATAAAAACTGCGTTCATAGTTTTAATATCAATTAATAAAATACTTTAATTTTAAGTCACAAGAGCGATGTCTTAAAACGGTATTCTAAGTATTAGAAGTCTTAATCGTTGGCATGAATAATTTTCAAGCATATTTGAAAGAGTTTCTTACAATTCCATGTGAATAACATTTTAATGAAATTGAAATTTTTGTACTTCTATGTAAAAATTGTTTCTAAGTTAATTAATCATTTTAAGCAATTATAAAATATAATATTGCTATGAAAATGTTGAATAAATTTGTCATTTTTATTATTCATAAATTAGTTACAATCATATAATTTTGTAGCTTTAGGATTACCTATTGTAAACAAGAGTCAGAAAGTATAATTTAAAATCGTTAAATTTAATTTAAACTGATTAAAATATCCCATACCATGGCATGAATCTTAGCAATTAATTTTACAATTAAAAGTCTAAATTCCAAGCCCTTGTTATTAGTTTGACTCAGAAGGTTTGCAATAATCGAAACTTATAAGTTGTGTTTCATAAATTCTTCGGGATTTGAATTAAAGAAAATTTTTGACCGCACCACATTTAATTTTGAATTCAGAATATGATTTAAAAAAGTACCTTTCATCCTCCATGTATTTTTGTAATTTTAAATTATTCCAAAAATTATTTGAAACACATGCATATATATATATATATATATATATATATTTATATATATATATATATATATATATATATATTCTAAATACTCTAAATTTATTGCAAATTTTCTTTATATATAAACGCCTCTTTAGAAAATAAGAATTCAAAAGAGCAGTCATCCAAACGTTCGTCGCATTCCTTTCCCAGAGTTTTAAACATAAGTTTTTTTATTCAAAAAATCTTAGAGAAGGCGTTACAATAAATTAAGTCAAATAGAGTCCCTTCGTGATTCGAAACCTGGGAAAAGGATAGAAGAAAAAAAAGATAAAGAGAAGCTGTAGAGATTGCAATTCTCCAACAAAATGGAGGCGGAAAAGAGGGTGAGCGAAAAAATAAATAAATGCAAGAAATCAAAAAGCAAAAGATGGAAAGTTGCCTGCGGTGACCGCCAAATCTTTTAACGAGCAGATGGCGAATCGACGGTTTACCGATAGTTGCTGAGAATGAGTAAACAGTCACCGTTGAATGCGTTCAAGCGGAACAGTTTTTATTTTCTTATTTTTTCTCAACATATCGTCGTTGCATGGAGCTGTTAGTTATTTTTGAAACGTAATAAATTTTTTCACTAAGTCATTGCTTAAAATATGTAATGAAAGAAATGTTACTCAAATAATAGAAAAGCAAATGTAGATTTTTCATGAATGTGGTTAGTAAACAAAGAATGAAACACACCAACATGCCAATAACTGAAACTTTTAAAAATTAATTTTGCAAATTTTGTTATATTTATCTTACTGGAAAACAAAACTATAAACAAATATAAACCATATGAAAAATTTCATTTATATTGGAAACAATGTTTTAGAGCATGAATTTGTCTTTGTATATTATTATATATATTAACATTTTTAATATTATTATTTTTTATATTTTAATTTTTTAATAATATTAACACGTAAAGATTATATAATAATTATTATATTATTATAATTAACATATTAATATGTATATATATAAATATATATATATATATATATATATATATATATATATATATATATATATCTTTTCAAAAGAAATATTTTAAACATGAATTTATCTAAAAATAATGTTAATTATAAAAAATTTTTACAAAAGAATGAAAATAACTATAAAAGATACTAATTAGAAACAATTCTAATAAGCATCTTATCTTCTAAATAATTACATAATGTGCAAAGGAAATTAATCTAGAAAAAGTTATAATTAAAATATGTGTATTTACCTTCAAATGAAGATTAGAAGAAATCTGACTTAAAAGAAAAAAAATAAAACTATTTTTTTAAACTAACTTTTGATTATTAACTATATAAATTCATTTTAATAGTTACATTAACTTATAACATTTTAGTATTTTAAAATTACATTGAAGAGTTATTAGAAATTGATTATAACCAATAATTTATTTCCTTTTTATCCGGTTGAAAATTTGAAACAGCTCAATGTTATTAGTGAAAAGAATATCTTAAAATAAGTTAATGTTGTATTTGTAAATTTTTAATTGGTTTCGTAAACCAATAAATTAACTTAGAAATACAATATCAAAATAGTTTGTATACTAAATAAAACTTAATTTTAGAAAGTACGTTAATATTTATAAACTTTTTACATAATTAAATCTGTTATCGCTTATCCGTGATGATTAAAATATGTAAGCTATTCGATAGGGAAATTACAGAGTAGTAAAAACAAATGATTTCAAAAATATTTCACTTTTTTATTGCATTTTGAATTAATTGTAAAGATGACGGGGATTTACGATCAATTTAAATAACAATTTTAAAAATCAAATAATATTAAATTCCTTAAGAGACTTAACCCGAAAATTGACAAATAACCAGTTATTTCCCAAATATACATAAATGCGCCATAACATTTAATGAGAAAGGGCCCAATTTTATCAGTATCATTTTAGGAGTTTGTATACATCACCCTTGGAAATCTACGGCATGCGGAATAGTTTTCGTCTGTACTCTACACCACTCTATGTACTGTTCTTTTCAACCCAGCATTGTAACATAGAGCGCGTTAAAGGGTAAAGGTTTACATTTAAATTTTAATTTTCTATATAATTATGCTGCCCATACTTATTATTACCATACTAACCATACATACAAGTATTGCTACGGAAATCGAATTATTTCTAATGTTTCCTACTTTGTGGAACACTGAATTACAGCGATAGATTACTTTGGTATAATAAACAATAATTTTGTGTAACTTTATAAAAAATATGTATAATTTTTCAAAGTGGTGAAATATGATAAATAATTTATATATCTACAATAATCATTACTCGTATTTAATTTAAAAAAAAGTGTTGATTACAAAATGCGATAAACATTTATTTTTGATTTTATTAATACTATAGAAGGAATGGGAAGTGTTGCTTAAAATATTCATGATAATTGACGAATGTGTAAATTTAGGAATCTATT
>JAPDSC010040905.1:0-15834 GCA_026290005.1 Latrodectus geometricus
TATATATAAACAATGTATTTTCTTTCTTTCAGCCCAGTTATTCCGCAAAGGTCCTTACGAGAGATCGTCAATAAAAGAAGACAACTGAGTTACATTAAAAGTCTTCTTCAAGACCTTGACAGCAAACTGGAAAAATTAGAGTATACATCATTTTATTTTGTTTTTGAATTGCTGCTTTAAATGTTGTATGGAAAAATTATTTTTGAATTATTTAAGCCTCTTTAATTGAAGGGTTTTCCAATATGAGTTAGAAAAATTAACCAAAGCAAATGAGGCAATTTTTTTTAACGATATTTAATATTCAATCGACATAAATATATTTATATGCAGAGTGTTTCAAAACTGAATTTCATTAAACTATTAAAGGAGCATTTAATAAGCAGACTTCAAATGTAAAACACAGTAGACTCTCATCTACGTAAGATTGAAATGTTATCTTGTAAAGAAGTATTAACAACAAGTAAATGAAAAGGAAAATAAAGACTAAGAAAATTAGCAATTTGAATACCAAATAATTTAACATTGTTGCTTGAAAGAGTTTTATAATATTTTCTTACCCTCTTATTACTTCTGGAAGTATAAAACTGTCCCACTTGCTCACAGCTTTTGATGAAGATGCTAAGATATTAGCATGCTTTGCAATTTGATAAAATTTTATTCGAAAATCTTCCCATGTACCATTTTTGTCCAAGCAAAAGATATTCTACCATGGTCCTTAACATGAAATACATTAATGTAACTTTGCCTGTTGTTCGTAATACATTTGAAAAATTACGATTCAAGCCCACAAAGAAATTTTTGATATTTATTTCCTCTGAATGTGGTTGGAGCCTGCCGTAGCATTTCAATCCAGTTCTTATGTGAAATCTACTCATTTAGATTCATGTTTTTACATTCTTGATTTGTAGCTTTTAAAAAACATTTTGTGTATTATATATATAGTTTCTTATTCTTTATCTAAGATAAAAAATGGAAAGGAAAGAAGAGAAATAAATAGTTTTACTTAGCAATCATTCCAAAAAGACAATTAAAATTGCAATAACTATTGAAATCCTATAACTGGAATTTCAGGAAAACATTTTAATTTTCAAAATTTTTAATTTTTACATTTATTAATTATTTTTTAAGGAAAATATTTTAATTTTTAAATCAGTATCCAATTTTTTTTACTGTAAGACAAGCTTATATATTATCAATAACTGTTGTTTTAAGAACGGAAATTTTCAAATGACTTCATAATACACTTTATTCCGATTTTTTGAATAAAAGAGCCTCTTGAAATTTTAGTAATGAAATTTGCGGCTGTAAACCATTTGACAATTAATAAAAATATAAAGAACTGAAAACATTAAATATAAATAAATGATGAAAATATCAACCCTCCCATTTTTTAATAAATAAAATTTAAAAAACAGTTAAAAGTAACAAAAACATAATACAATCCAATTTGGTATTATTATTGGTAAAAGTGAATGAGGTATTTAGCATTTCTTCTGTAAATTTGAAGCATCATCTTTTTATAATCAACGAAGACTTTTTATAAACGTTGTTGTTGTTTCTGATGACACTTGGCAACACCCAGCTCTCCCGTCAGAGAGAGAGAGCGTCTTCCGTTTTTGAATAAGAGCACCTTTAAACGAAGGTGGAAGTACGACTTTTAACTCATAGATAGCGGCACCATCTGAATCTTCCAATTTAGAGTTTGAAACCAGTGAAGGCCCAAAGCCTGGCTCCAGCCACCCCCAGAGGTATTAATTCGTAATGGAAACATGGAGGATATTGTGACCCGACATACTTTACGTGCTTCAGTCACCATTAGTGAACACGACGGATCTTCAGCCAAGCCGGGATTCGAACTCACCACCTTTTGGTAACATGAACGAAGCACTAACCAACCAGGCCACCCTAACCCATTTTTCTTATGAACGTAATAACATGAATCGCTATCAAAATTTATTCCTTTAAAGAAAGTGAACAGTTTCTTTAGAATTATTATTATAAGTTATTGTTTCTCATTCCTAATTATTTCACCCTTTTATATATTTACATAAAACATACAATGTCACATTTGTTTACAATAATTTTTCTTATTTGGAATGATTACTTATAACGATAATAAATCGGTATAAGTAATTATTTTGAAGAAAAAGAGAAAAAAGTTAATTAAACAATGAATTTATGAGCTCAAAATGCATAAAAATATCACTTTTTTCAGATAAAAAGTAATAATATATAAAGCTGTTAAAATTTAAATTTTTAATAGAAATAAATTCGTAAGATAAAAAATTTCATTGTTATATATTCAAAACTGAGTCATTGTAATACATCAAAATGTTAAATAAAATCTATTTATGAATGTTGATAATATAATTAAGTATAAATAAGACACAATTAATCATTTCACTAGAAAATGTATCCTTAAAAGGACACAATTTGATGTCACTAGAATTAAAGTGCAAACTTATTTGAAATTGAATCCAATAATGATGAATTAATTAGCTCCGAGAGCGAGTTACCTCTTAATTTCTAATATCTATGCAAACGGATTTAATAAACGAGCGTCAACAAGGCGGACTTTTCGAGGAGACTGATAAACATGACTGTTTAAAGATTGATCATCAGATAATTCTTTGTAAGGAAAGTCAAATAAACAGTTTAGTCTTAATTCCGGTATAGAAAATGAATGCCATTAGAGAATAAAAGACAGTTTAATCTCTTTTAATTTTTTTATATACTAACTGATAATGCCATTATGTAATATGAGAAATATTCTCAATAACAATGCTCTATAATGTTTACAAATTTAAATATTACTGTCACTAAATATAAGTAAATGGAACTTAAATTTATATAAATTGTCATGTCTTTTATAAAAATATATTTTTCTTATCGTAGAAAAAGATCTTGTGCTATCAATTTGCCAGGAATGGATTGTGACTATGGAGACGTATCAGGTACTGGTAAAGATCAAGATTTTTGGCTTAGCAGAATGGCTCCAGGCAAAAAGCGCAGGTATGTATAAATTTAACACCATAAAAATAAGAGCTCAGCTTGTAATATTTGTATCTATACTTTGATTTTGTTATGTATATGAAACAAGATCCTGTTTTACTGCCGCTTACTGAAGAAACAAATGAGTATAGTGCCATTATATGATTTTGTTGAATCTAGCATTGAGTATGAAATCTCTTTTGATTTAGATCATTATGAAAATGATCACTATGAAAATGAAGTCAAAGGAAAATATATAAAGTCATAGTGTCAACTTCAATTTTCATGCTTTTAAACGGAATCGAAAAAGGAACGCATATATAAAAACTCTTTTAAGAAAAGAATGTATCATGTTTGAGAATTTGATGTATCATGAATGTTTAAATGTTGTTGACAATTTTTACTATAGTATATTGAGAGATAAACAAGACTATCTTTTGAAAACCATGATCACTTGATTTTATAGTATACTTCAAGAATTTCATTAGAGATATCACAAATATATATATCATTCATTTACAAACACTTCATTAATTAAGAAACATTTTACCAATAGAAATGTTACTGGTTTTTCTGTAAAATTCATATCTGCAAAACACTTTCTATAATTATTTAGCGAAAGTGTATGAGATTAAAGTGATATATCAAGAAAATTAAACACTTTACAATATGCTACTAAATAATATTTTAACCTTATGTATTACATTTTGATTAAGATAAATATCTGTACCATAAATTTATTTGTAATTGTTATAATGTGAAAATAAAAATGATAAAAATGTTTTACATAATAAATAATTAAAAAAAAATAAAAATGAAATAGTAATTTAAATTGTTATTTGTAAACTTTAGAAAGAGAAAATGTATCGTTTCCTTTTCCTGGAAATGAGTAATTTTATTTTTTTATTTTTCAATATTAAAATGTTTTAACCAAATTTTTTTTAAAATAAATAAAGGAAGTTACTGCCTAACTGAGTTGCAAGTATAGGAATATTATAGAAGCAATATTATCGAACAAGTTCATGTCATACAAAAATAAACTCATGTTGTGTTGCCAATCAAAATTTACAATTTTTTATACTTCAATTATCAGCAATTTTCATTAAAGAATTGAGTGGTTACAGATAAAAAGATTACTGAAATATCGAGTATAAGAATTAAACATTATATTGAAGTTGAAAGCTTATTTAAGCATAGTGAACAATGAATCTAATTAAACAAGTTGAATGCTGTTAAAATATTTCAAATTAATATACGCTTAAATAAATTTATAATATATTTGAGATTTATATCAAAAACATTATCAATAATATAATTATTGGGAATAATTCTTTTAGAATATTATCTTATAAATATTTTAATTATTGAAAAGAAAGTTTAGTATTCTTAATAAATTATCATTCATAATTAAAATCATAATTTTGAAATATACATTCACATTATGTATGAATTTAAAAGTAAAATGTATAATAATTGCAAAAATTTAATTAGTATTTGGTATAAAATAATATCAAAAATTCAGAAAATTCTTTAAATTTGTCTGATTTAAAAATATTTCTGAATTACTTATGGAAATATAAAAATAAAGTCAACTTAATGGTAAAAACTCATATATATAATGAAATTTTCATTTAAATAATGCAGGGTAATTACTGTATATAAAAATTTTTAATCAAAATAATGCAAATGCTCTAATTGTCGTAAGATCTATAAATATTATCATTTTTTAAAATATACTCATTACTTCATTATTTATTTTTTTTTTACAGATTTCGTCGGGCTCTTCAATATTTATTATCAGATGATGATATGTAAATGAAGAGGGGAATAAAAATTATACCCATTTAATGTCATCACTTTGAATTTTTTGCCTCCTACAGTGTGGATTTTCCTTAAATATCTTCTTGTTTTTGATGAGAAGATTTACTTCATTGTTCATCACTTTTATTATTTAATAATAGAAAATGTGTGTCCATTACTTTGTGTTTCCTGATCTTCATTTATAAATGTGAAATACAATTTCATTAAATATTGAAGCGTATTCATCTATTTTAATGTACTTATAAATGTTTACTCCTATAAAATTCTTACAAGAACTTTATTTGAAAGTATTATTGGGAACATATAGTGTTTGCCATCAAAATTTCTTTTCATATTTTGTAAAAGTATAAATCTGTTTCTATATTGTACAATGGGTTTAAACAAATTTAAATATGTATTTGAACAATATATTTATTTTATTCTTTAAAATTATTATCTATATCATTAAAATAATTTCATAACACTTACTCAAATTTAAGTTAAATATTTGTACCATCAACATAATACACCGAATTTTTATTTATTAATTCATTGCTTATTAATTCCTTTATGCTACCTAAATAAGATTATAATTATTGTATAGTAATAATAAAATGTGTGTTAATAAAATGTATTTTAATTTAGATTAAATGTACCTTATAAATCAAAAACATTTAGTTTTTATGAAAACATACACACAAAGCCTATTCTAAATATCAAATATTTTCATAATTTAAAAGTATACTTTAAAATTTCTAAGAAATATAATATTTTATTGAACAAATAATTTTGATTTAAATAAATTTACAAAAATAAAATTTTAAGATAATTTAATTCTTATAATTAATACATAATTGGAATACAATGAAAACATTTTGCAATGAGAAAAAAATATTATTATAGAATGAAAAACAGTAACGGCATAAAATTACATTTACATTTTACATGTAAAATTTTATCAGCAATTATATTAATAATAACTAAATTATGTAGTAAGTGTTAATCATTTACCATTATTTAAGTGTTTCCATTAAGGAATAATTCATTAAGAAAATAATAGTTTGAAAAATAAAAATTTAAATATCAATTATGATTTTCATATTACTTAATAATTTGTATTTTTATACCAAACATTAATTCTAATTTATCAACTTTATACGTCAAAGTGCAAAATAGTCTACTATGAAAAATCACTATTATCAAAGGAATTCTCTTGCTAATATCCTTGAAATACCCCAAAAGAATAAACTCAACGTTAAATACTCAATAGTAGAGACTTTTGCTCAATATTTTGAAAAAAATGTATTTTCCTCTAGTGTGAAATATATGTAGAGATTATGAAAATTGTTTATATAAAGTATAGACACCATCTGAGTGAGTGTTCATGATCAAAAAGTGACGATAGAATGACGTATCAAATTAACAAGCTTCATATTAAATAAAAATGAATACATAAGATGCTTTAAAAAACATAACTTCTCTAAAAAAGTACATTTTATGTTAAATTTACTTTTCAAATTCACAAGAAAGCATTATTTAATGATATAAAAAATGAAACAATTTTTATTTTATAGAATTTAAATAATATGATTTCTGTGCAATTAAATGTATTACAAGATCACATACATAAAACAAAATTGAGAAAAACTGTGAATGTTGGATAAGTTTCGTTTATTTTAACCAATAATTATGATTGGATGAAAGTAATTTGTGATCTAATAAGATTGATTATATGTATATAACTATATTTTATTTTGGTATCCAAATACATGTTTCAATAATATTTTATATTCAAAAACTGTTAAGGGAAAAAGTTTAATATCTTATGTATATAATAGTAACACAGTAGAAGGTAAAAAAAATTTAAGGAACAAATTTAATAATTTTTAATTTTCAAGTCGTGAAATATTTTTGAAAGCAGTATTTACACAATAAATAGATTAAGATTTTTGTACAATTATTCTACAGCTTTTTAAACTTTTAGCGGATTAATTGTTTTTATTGTTTTCTAAAATAATAAACTAAATTGAAGACACATATTAGGGAAAATGGGTTATTAAGTAAGAAATGTTACAAATATTTTATTATGCAAAATGAAATTAAAGTGTAATAGACATTTACAAAGCTTTTAAACTTTTAGAAGTATTTTAAATTGTTAGTTAAATTACTAATTTTACTTAACGTAAATCTTTTGAAAAGAATGATACTTGGATATTCTTGATTTATAAGAATCTAATTAACAACAGAAATAGAAAGCAATATTTAGGAAAATAATGTTGTTTTGTAAGTAATGCTAAAATGAATACATATTTTTGTTTATTTATTAATTTTCCTTTAAACTAAATTAGAAGGAGTTTGAATTTGATTTTAATTACTTTAATGGAAATGGCAGATTAATAGAAAAGTTTATTTAATATCTCCAAAATATAATAATTTCCAAAAAGATTTAAATACATATTTTATGAAATTTCTGGATGATTATGATGATTACAAATTTTAAAATGCTTTCATAGAATTTATGATAAATTAGAATAAATAAAAAACATATATTAAGATATACATTACTTATATAACAAATTAATATATTTATGAATTTTAAGATCCTGCTTATTTAGAAAGTAAAATAGTTTTGTACTACATCAGTTAATCTTTACATTAAGTTTTATAATAATTCTCTACAAATATTTTTTTTATTTCTTATAATTAACGAAAACTTTCTCATAGCTTTTGCACAAATACTAGAGACATTTGTAAGACCTTCATTCAAAATGCATTCCAAATTTAATTGAATAAACAGCTCTCATATTTCAGGCCATTTATTATTCAATAAGTTTGCTTAAGATTTAATTTTGCTTGTCATAATATTTTTATTGAATTATTTTGATTCTGATTTTATAAATATTTAGACTAGTGAATCTCTCAAATTAAAAAGAAAACTGCTCGAGACATTTTCTCATCTAAATGCAAATAAATGATTTTGCAAGTCGTTTACCATCTTCTGAAAAGGGACATCATATTTAGCATAAAAATACAAGCAGATCATTCAAAAGTAGGACAACGATCTTCAAATAAACAAGATTCTATATGAAAGGCATTAGTTTACAATTCAACAACTTATAAAAAAATAAAAATTGCATGTACATTTATTTTCAAATTAATTTATCAATATTTCCCTGGTATAAAATGCATAACCAAATATTCGTCTCTTCAGTGTTTTTTAGTTTTACTTTAGCGATTTGACATATTTTGAAAATTAATGTAAATAAAATCTTTAAATAAAAATATCTTCATTATATAAACATATATTGCGAAGAAATATTTCCACATTTGTTAACATGCATCATTCATTTAATAAATTACGATATATTGGTGGTAATAAAAAGGAAATCATTTCAGAGCAAACATAACATTATTCATTAAATTACTATAGTATTATTATCTTCCTCAATGTTATAATAAGAAATAAAATGCAATAAACAAATATTTCTTAAAAAATTACTTTTTCTCAAAAAATATCTTTACGTATTCTGTGTAAGATTCTGAAAAAAATTGCAAATGAAAAAAGGGTTTTTTAAGTTTAAATTAAAATGAAAATTTTACTATAAATATTGAAACACATATTTGAAATTCTTAAACGTTCAGAACAATGTATTCCAAATGTTTACAGAATAAAAATCCTTAACATTCCTCAAAATTGTAAAAATTTTCTAAACACTAAGCACAATTCATTATGTATTAACATTTAAATAGAATTTTATTATAAAATAGTATGATTATAGTTTTAATGGAATCACAAAATGCAAAAGAAATCAAAATAAAAGAAAAATCTTTTATCTTAAAAAATCTTTATAGTAATAAAGTATAATTAAAAAAATCTCAAAAATAATTTAGACTTAAATTTTAAAAGGTTTGATGAATGTTGCATCAAATTACCTATAATTTCTAATAAAATGCATTAAATGTTTCAAGTTTTAGTTTAAATTTACAATACTATTTAAAATACAATTTTTTAAAATATTATTGTAAATTTAAACTAAAATTTTAAATTACTATAAAATTTGTAACTGCTGTCACATATTGATGAACTATTAATAGATTTTTCCACTTTATTTTTCAATAAACTAGGTTTTTAAATAAATTCTACTTACAAAGGTTTATATTTATAAAATTATTTAAGACAGTCAATGAATATTTTCCATTATAGCTTTTTAGATAAAAATATGTTCAAAACAACATACATTATTGATATGTTCATGAATCTTCTTTTATTTCACTCAATAGTTATTTATAATATATTTAAATATTTTCCGTTTCCGGTTATGAATTTTAAATTTCTCCTTTTTTACCTACAATTTTAATTTTAAATATAATTTGAAACAGAAAAGTTATACTTTCCTGTTTCAAATTATACTTTTCACTAAAGTTATACATTCATTTTCCAGACTTCATTATGAATACACTAATAAATACACTTTTTCATCTCTTTTTCGACAATTAACAACCACAAAATGTTTCCACTCAAGTAAAACGTATAAATTGATAGAAGAAAGTTCAAAATAGAAATGAAAAGGCGGAATGAAATTTTATAAGAATCGTAGCGATTCTTTTAAAATTTCACAAGAAACTCTCGTACAATTTCTTTTATGAATTGCCTCAGTCATCAAGCCGTTTCACATTCCATTTCCCAAAGAAGAGTATGATATGAGAATTCTCACAAACAGATGATTTAATACAACAAACAGTTAAATGTGAAGGCAAATATGTAAAAAAGTAAAAACAATCCCAAATTTCTTTACTAAAAATATCCTAAATTGTCTTTAGTTTTTAATATATTTTTTAGCATATTTTAAAATAATAGAATTGTTCATTTAAAATAAATATTTTGGTTACATTGCATATGACTAAAAAGCTATGTAACCAAAATATAATAACCAACTATCTGAAGGACCTATATGTATTTATTAGCTTACTTATCCATAAATTTCTTCTCAAATGTATCTAACTGCATGTATTTTTATTAATTAATCTTTCCAGAAATTTATATCACAAATGGCAAATTTTTAAAAATATTTATCGAGAAACACTTTATTCATTTGTGGTTATAGTTTTGAGTAAATTATGAAAATCCTTCATAAAAGCATGAAAGATATCAATAGGAAAATTCTACTATATAATTGAAAACTCTTCATAAAAATGTCTTTTAGTATCTCAAAACCTTTCTTTGGTAATAACCTTTCTAATTGTTATAGATTGCCTATTGTTTCCATTTCATTTTTAACATTTCTGCAATTCCCAATTTTTTCTCAAATAATGAAAATAATTGTTTGAGAAATTTTACTGAATATTTTTCTCAAAGCAGTTGCTGCCAAAGTATGAAAATTTTGCAAATTAGCACAGTTCTTTTCGGCCAATTATGATAATTTTCACTTCTTATCTTCATCACTTATTATTAGCGTAATTTTCAAATTATGCTAACATTTTTTCAATCTTTTAATATCGGCAAATTTATCTTCTTAAATAAGATTTATTATCCATTCAAACTGCCAAGTATTGAGATAAATGAAAAATTTAATATTATTAAAATGTTTCAACGATTATATGAAATATATTCTTTAATAAAACAAGAAACATTATTTAAGTACTATTTTTATTGAATTAATTGGTCACTTTATTATAATTGTAATAAGTTAATAATTATTTATGTAAAACAAGTTGAAGTATAGTAAATATTTGAGTATGTACTTTTTGTATATTTTTTTTCTAAACTAAAAAGAAAAAATATTATCACTAAGAGATTAATTTGAAAAACTAGTTGCTTTTAACTTCTTAAATATTTTTTGACGAATATCATTATATGAAAGCGACATAAATATATTGATGTTGCATTTAACATTTTTAAGATGAATTTCTAAGAGCAAGTAAAATACTCTGTTATGGAAATTTTCCGAATTTTTTCACAAATTTCAGTTTAGTATTATATTTAATCAAAAAAAAAATAATCATAAGTTTACTGAACATATATAAGTTAAAAAAATAGGTTTTATATGAATTATAAAAACTGAATTTTTATATCGTCTTTTGATTTTTTAATTTCCGATATTACAAATAATTATCATATCCATGATTAGCTTATGTCTTACTTAAATACCCTCAAAGAATGTTACTCTGGAAAATTATGCAAATATTTTATTAAAGCACATTCTTTTTTATTTACTTCAATGTGTTAGATTTTTTTCTGAGAACAAACTTAATATTTTTCAAATTTACATACACTAAACCATCTGATTGCTATTTAATTATTATTTAATACATTATGTCAATAAATCTTGAAAATCTTGAATATTTATAAGTTATACTGAAAGTCTGCATAATTTATATAGTTTATTTCTTGCACACAGGAATAAAACAATAATATAATTTATTTGAAAATAAAATATATTAATTCTTCATTCCATACATAACATTGATATATAAAAACTGTGGTATAAATTATTTTAAACAAACTATACTACATATACTACAGTTTTTATATATCAATGTTATGTATGGAATGAAGAATTAATATATTTTATTTTCAAATAAATTATATTATTGTTTTATTCCTGTGTGCAAGAAATAAACTATATAAATTATGCAGACTTTCAGTATAACTTATAAATATTCAAGATTTTCAAGATTTATTGACATAATGTATTAAATAATAATTAAATAGCAATCAGATGGTTTAGTGTATGTAAATTTGAAAAATATTAAGTTTGTTCTCAGAAAAAAATCTAACACATTGAAGTAAATAAAAAAGAATGTGCTTTAATAAAATATTTGCATAATTTTCCAGAGTAACATTCTTTGAGGGTATTTAAGTAAGACATAAGCTAATCATGGATATGATAATTATTTGTAATATCGGAAATTAAAAAATCAAAAGACGATATAAAAATTCAGTTTTTATAATTCATATAAAACCTATTTTTTTAACTTATATATGTTCAGTAAACTTATGATTATTTTTTTTTTGATTAAATATAATACTAAACTGAAATTTGTGAAAAAATTCGGAAAATTTCCATAACAGAGTATTTTACTTGCTCTTAGAAATTCATCTTAAAAATGTTAAATGCAACATCAATATATTTATGTCGCTTTCATATAATGATATTCGTCAAAAAATATTTAAGAAGTTAAAAGCAACTAGTTTTTTAAATTAATCTCTTAGTGATAATATTTTTTCTTTTTAGTTTAGAAAAAAAATATACAAAAAGTACATACTCAAATATTTACTTTACTTCAACATGTTTTACATAAATAATTATTAATTTATTACATTTATAATAAAGTGACCAATTAATTCAATAAAAATAGTACTTAAATAATATTTCTTGTTTCATTAAGGAATATATTTCATATAATCTTTGAAAACATTTTAATAATATTAAATTTTTCATTTATCTCAATACTTAGCAGTTTGAATGGATAATAAATCTTATTTAAGAAGATAAATTTGCAGATATTGAAAGATTGAAAAAAATGTTAGCATAATTTGAAAATTACGCTAATAATAAGTGATAAAGATAAGAAGTGAAAATTATCATAATTGGCCGAAAAAAAACTGTGCTAATTTGCAAAATTTTCATGCTTTGGCAGCAACAGCTTTGAGAAAAGTATTCACTAAAATTTCTTAAAAAATTACTTTCTTTACTTGGGAAAAAATTGGGAAATGCATGAAATGTTAAAAATGAAATGAAAACAATAGGTAATCTATAACAATTAGAAAGAATATTACCAAAGAAAGGTTTTGAGATACTAAAAGACATTTTTTTATGAAGAGTGTTCAATTATATGGTAGTATTTTCCTATTGATATCTTTCATGCTTTTATGAAGGATTTTCGTAATTTACTCAAAATTATAACCACAAATGAATAAACTGTTTTCTGGATAAACATTTTTAAAAGTTTCGTATTTGTGATTTAGGTTTCAGAAAAGATTAATTCATTAAATTAAAATGCATGGAATTTGATGCATTTGAAAAGAAATTCATGGATAAATAAGCTGATAAAAACATAAAGGTCTTACAGATAGTAAACGCTTTTTAGTCATATGCAATGTAAACAAAATATTTATTTTAAATTAACAATTCTGCTATTTTAAAATATGTAAAAAAAGTAACAACAACTTGCGATTGTCTTTACTTTTTTACATACTTTCCTTCACATTTAACTGTTTGTTGTATTAAATGATCTGTTTGAGAAATCTTATATCATATTCTTCTTGGTGAAATGTAATGTGAAAAGGCTTGATGTCTGAGTCAAATCATAAAAGAAACTGTAAGTGAGTTTTTTTGAAAAATTCAAAAAAATCGCAACGTTTCTTTTAAAATCTCATTCTGCTTTTTTTCTATTTTGACTTTTCTTCTATTATTTATATCTGAGCTGAAACATTTTGTGGGTATTAAACGTCGTAGAATTGATGAAAAGTGCATTTATTAGTGTATTTATTATGAATTCAATGAAAGTATAATTTGAAGCTAAAAAGTATACATTTATAATTTAAAATTCATAACCAGAAGGGGTAAATATTTAATTAATAACTAATAATAGAAATAACTATCAAGCGAAATAAAAAAGCTTCATGAGCATATGAAGATTGTTTGTTGTTGTGATAATAGTTCCATTTAAAAACTATAATTGAAAACTCATCGATTGTCTTAAATAGTTTTATACAAATCTATCATTGTAAAGGGTTTATTTAAAAACCTAGTTTATCGAAAAACAAAGTAAAAAAAACTATTAACAGTTCTACAATATGTAAAAGCAGTAACATATTTTATAGTAATTTAAAATTTTAGTTTAAATTGTTAATAATATTTTAAAAAATTAAATGAATTTTATTAGAAATTATATGTAACCTGATGCAACATATATCAACACTTATAAAATTCAAGTTTAAATTATTGTTGAGACTTTTTCAATTATTTTTATTACTATAAAGATTTTCTTAATTTCCTTTGTATTTTAATTATATTAAAATTATAATAATACTATTTTATAATGGAATTCTATTTAACTGTTAACACATAATGAATTGTGCTTAGTGTTTAAATTTTTTTTACAACTTTAAGAAATGTTAAGGAATTTTTATTCTGTAAACATTTCGAACACATTGTTCTGAACAATTAAGTATTTCAAATATATGTTTCAATATTTAAAGTTAAATTTTCATTTTAATTTAAACTTAAAAAGCCCTTTTTTATTTGTAGTTTTGGTCAGAATCTAATATAGAATATACTAAGATTTGTTTTGATACAAGATAATTTTTTGTAAGTAATTTTAAATAGTGTTTGTTCATTACATTTCATTTCTTATCATAACATTGGGGAAGGTAATAAAATTATTAATAATTTAAAAAAAATTTTAAATTTGCTCTGAAACTATTTCCTTTTTATTACCACCAATATGCCGTAATGAATTATATGAATGATGCATGTTAACAAATGTGGAAATATTTCTTCACAATAGATGTTTATATATTGAAGATATTTTTATTTACAGATTTTATTTACATTAATTTTCAAAATATGTCAAATCGCTAAATTTATTTGAAAATAAATGTGCGTGCAATTTTTATTTTTTTATAAGTTTTTGAATTGTGAACTAATTTCTTTTATATAGAATCTTGTTTATTTGAAGATCGTTGTCTGACTTTTGAATGATCAGCTTGTATTTTTATGCTAAATATGATGTCCCTTTTCAGAAGATGGTAAACGACATGCAAAATCATTTATTTGCATTTAGATGAGAAAAGGTCTCGAGCAGTTTTCTTTTTAATTTGAGAGATTCACTAGTCTAAATATTTGTAAAATCAGAACCAAAATAATTCAATAAAAATATTATGACAAGCAAAATTAAATCTTAGCAAACTTATTGAATAATAAATGGGCCGAAATATGAGAGCTGTTTATTCAATTAAATTTGGAATGCATTTTGAATGAAGGTCTTACAAATGTCTCTTGTATTTGTGCAAAAGCTATGAGAAAGTTTTCGTTAAATAAAAAAATATTTGTAGAGAATTATTATAAAAATTAATGTAATGATTAACCGATGTAGTACAAAACTTGATTTGCTTTCTAAATAAACAGGATCTTAAAATTCCTAAATATATTAATTTGTTATATAAGTAAACTATACTTTAATATATGTTTCTTATTTATGCTAATTTATCATAAATTAAAAGAAAATATTTTAAAATTTGTAATCATCATAATCATTTAGAAATTTCATAAAATATGTATTTAAATCTTTTTGGAAAATATTAATTTATGGAGATCTTAAATAAATTTTTCTATTAATCTGCCATTTCAATAAAAATAATTAAAAGCAAATTAAAACTCCTTCTAATTTAATTTAAAGGAAAATAAATGAATTAAAAAATACAAATTCATTTTAGCATTACTTAACAAGATTATTTTCCTGGTGACTAGTAAAAATATTGTTTTTTTTCTGCTGTTAATTAGATTCTTATAAATCCAGAATATTCAGATATTATTCTTTATTAAATGATTTTCTTTAAATAAAATTAGTAATTTAAATTACAATTTAAAATACTTCTAAAAGTTTAAAAACTTTGTAAATGCCTATTACACTTTAATTCCATTTTGTAAAGTAAAATATTTGTAACTTTTCTTATGTAATTTAAGCCATTTTCCCACATATGCGTCTTCAATTTAGTTTATTATTTTAGAAAACAATAAAAACAATTAATCTGATGAAAGTTTAGAAAGCTGCAGAGTAATTGTAAAAAAAGCTTAACCATTTTATTACATTTTATTGTGCAAATACTGCTTTCAAAAATATTTCGCGATAGGAAAATTAAAAAATTTTTAAATTTGTCCCTTAAATTTTTTTTTACCTTCTACTGAGTTACTATTACATATATAATAGATTAAACAGTTTTTAAATATAAAATATTATGAGAGCATGTATTTGCATACCTAAATTAAAAGCTAATCATATATATATATATATATATATATATATATATATATATAT
>JAPDSC010040909.1:0-13094 GCA_026290005.1 Latrodectus geometricus
GGTTAAATGCTTCAACCCATTTAGAATATTCAATATAACATTCAATTCAAATATAACTTTAAAAACCAAAGTGAATGACAAAATTTTTATAGTGACCTTAAAATATAAATTCTTACACTTAATGATGACTATTTTAAAAGAGCATGTCTACTATTTAAATTGTTAATCATTTAAAATTGCTTATTCTGTCTGTAAATATGACTCATTATAAAAAGAGAAAGGCATTTATAATTCTTATACAGAAAACACATACATCACATGAGATTTAGTTTTAACTATTTTCATGAGTTGCATGAGTTATCACTGAAAAAATCTATTTCTTCAGAAATTAGGATGATGTTGCAATTTTAGAGGATGAATTAGTAAAATGTATTACTTAAGTAGGTAAAAATATTGACTTTAATACTTATAAAACAAAGAATTACTAAAATAATTACATTTCTTACAATCAAAATTATAATCATAACAAATAAGATTTAAGTTAACATTGTATGTGTGTGTGGAAAATAATTTTTCTTAACTACAAAAAAATAGAAATCTTTAATACAAATACAAATAGTAAAATTGTTAAAGGTGTTAATCACATGCATTATATCAGGGCTTCAAATAAATTATATAAAATCCTCCTAATGACATTTTCAGCTTTTACATTTAAAATAAAAAATTAAATTCTATAAAACAATAAATTTTTGTTTAACTTTAAAAAAAACGTTTTAATTAAGTTATATTGTAATATTGTCTGCAAAAAGAATTTTGAATTAAGCATTAAAAATGTGAATTTTGATATAAGTATTTACAAATTTGATAATTTCAAACAAAGCACAATAAATGTAATACAGTTTTACCAATGTGTTAATAGTAATATAATAAATGTATTATAATTTTATATATTATAAATGAATTACAGTTTTATTCATGGTAACAGGAAAACAAAAAAACGCAATAAAAATTAATAAAGGACTTGCCTTATTACATCATAATTTACAAATAATTCTTTTTTCTATAAAATTTATATCTATGAATACATTTACAATTAATCAGGAAAATTTCATACTTTTAATACTCTTATTTTCACTGTCAAAATAAGCTCTTGATAATTTATATATAATATTTATCGATAAAATTAGTAAAATTGTTTAGCTGAGATTCACATTTTTCTTTAGTAAAACTTTTAACAAAGGACTTTTAAGCGAAATGAAATTTTTAAAATAATTCAATTTTTAATTTAAAATAATAGAGAAAAAGTATAAAAACTCAAAATTTCTAAAATATAAAATAAATCAATTAAAGTCTTTTTAAATAATATGAAGTTATCAAATTTTAGCGATTAGAACCATATTTTTAAAATTAACTTCAAATCAAAAATGATTAATTCAGAATCTGTTTATATAGTTAGCTTGAAATTCAAAAGAAATCAAGTTCTAAATGCTAAAGAAAAAAAAAGTTTGGTGAAAATGTGCTTTAGGTTCCCTGCTTGGCACGTTTTCAAAGACACCAATGCCATGACAAAAATTCTACCACTATTTCAAATTGAAACTTAATTAACGACTAATGAAAAGGCTATAACAAAAAAGTAATTAATGAGCATGCGCGAAAAAGTGCTTCAAATTAAAAAAAAAAAAATGCTGGTGTTCCAATTTTGCTTTAATTAAAAGTAGGCTTTAAAATTGAAGAGCCTAGTTCTTTTTTTAAAAATTAATATATTGGGTTAAAAGATTTGATGGAGTACTTCAAGATTCATTAAACCTCCATTATAAATAATTAAAATTGAGTGACGTGTTGATTAGGGTACCTCTTGGTTTTATGAAAAATCTGGCAATAAATATTGGTGATAAAATTTAATTTCTGATAAACATGATATTTTCAGTGCTTTAAATAATGTAGTTTCAGAATTGCATTTTGTTATTAACCTTTTGGCACCTATCTTGGAGTCAAAAAATAACAAAAAAAAGGGGGGGTACAATAAAATAAACTTTACTCTTAAAATTTTAAAGGAATAGTTTCAAATTTTTGACAGTATATTTAACATTTCATATTACCAGCTTTTTAACATTAATAAACAGAACAAATTAGCAAAAGATTTCATAGTTTTAAGTTACTTTGATATTCAATATTATCTAACTTTGTAAGATGTTATAATAAAATGTCTTACTAAAAAATAGACATTTTTACAAAAGAGTTTTGACTCTTAGTGATCAGATACTTATATTTAAAATTACATAATAAATACGAGAATCTTATTTCCAATCTTGATTTATTCTGGTTATTATAACAATGTAACAATTGTGGTTCCCTAGTTGATAGAATTATTACATTGCTTATTAATATTTTACATTTATTTTTAAATATTATTGAAGAATTAGCTTTATAGAATAGAATACAATGCTTACAATTATAATTGAGAGTTGAATTATTTATAAAGTAAGTAATACAAAAGTACTACATAATCAAATAATAAATGTTTGTTAACTTACACAAAACTATTTTTTAAAAAGTTGAATTGAATATTGCTTTTACATATGTTGTATTATTACCTAAATTAGTTAATTATAACAATAATTAAATGTAATAATTCATCTTCATAAAATAATTTGTCAAATTTTTATATTTATGATATGTAACGAAAAATTTAGCTTTAAGAAAAATACTGATGTATTTTATAGGAAAACTAATATGAAAAACTTTTATTTAAATTATTGCATTCAGAAATCAATGTCAATATTTTCACTAAATTCTGTCAATACATCAACAAAGAAAAGTTAGAATTATGCAAAATTAAATTTGAATGTCTCCACAAAATTAATTATTACAAAGTAAGAAAAATTATAAAACACAATTTCATTGGTAAACAATAAGAGGAAAATATAAGAACTTACGGTCCACATCATCATAAGATGTTGCAATTTCAGAAGTATCCATCATATTTTATTTAGAGTTTAGAATTTTAGAGAGAGAAATTTTTAAAAAATTACTTAATCATGATTGTACTTTTGATTACATTCTGCTCCGAACGCAAACAGAACCAAGTCCATTTTTCGGCAGAACGAAACCGTTGCCAACTTACGATATTTCTTTACACAAATATTTGAGCAGACGAAGACTCGTGTTGCCAGTATTACCATTTCAGTAAAAACATTTTGAAAATTTTGATTATTTTAAATGTTTAAAAGTCAAATACAATATTCCAGTGCATCATATTTAGCTCTGTAATTCCAGACTGTATATATTTTAGTTATAACTATGTGATGAAACATCTTGCTTAAAAGACGTAGAGTTCATATGTTAACAGTTGCACAATTACAATTTTATTAACCAGTACAATTACTAACAATGCATCTATTTCTTGATTTCATTTCCAGGTCTGCAGTTTGAAGAATATTTTATTATGATTGACAGGAATAAATTCTTTTTAAACTACATTCAGAATAAATTAAGCTGGTAAACAAATAAGGATCAAAAATAACAATACCCACCATGAAATAATTTTTGTGCATGCTGAAAAAAGAATGTTTATTTTAAATCAAATATCCTTATTGATATGCAAAATGCAAGAAAAACTGATAGTTACTGAGGGTTGGAACTTATATTTGGACTTCCTTCATCACACAAAATGATAGCATCATTTGAAGAGACCCAATCTAACACCAATAACAATAATATGAGGATATTGTAATAAAAATTTTAAAACGAGACCTACACAGTTTAAAATAGAATAGATTTCATTAATGTTTAAATGAAAGAAATAAATTATTTTCGCATTGTGTTTTGCATATATTTTATTATTTTCATATTTTACATATTATAGTACATTATCATGTTTATACTTTTTTTCTGTCTTCGTCAAGTAGTGGGCCAAAATAGGATTTTACCTAATTTTTTTAAAACTAATATAATATTATTAATTCCTGAATTCAATTACCAATTAATGTAAAGGAATTTAAATAAGACTTAGTTTTTATTACAATAAAAACTGAGAAATAATAAAGAAACATTAACCAAAATTTAAAAAAGTTTGTTAATGTTTTTTTATTATTGCTTAGATTTAACATAACTTTCTTTTTCTGGTTCTCATTTATACCAATTTATGTATTCTTGCGTTATCAAATACATTTTAAGGAAACTCATAATACTATAAATTATAACATAAAATAATAAATTGATTAAAACTGATGTTTTATATTTCAATTTGGGACAAAACGTATTTTCTTTAATTTTTTAACAAATGTATAATGTTAAAACTAGTTGAACAGGTATATAGTACACAATTAAGATGAATAATAACAAGAGTTAGAATGACAGTTTCAATATTGATATACCACAAATTGAATATCAACAATAGAATTGATTCCAAGGCTGCTGTGGCTTAATTGGTTAGGGGTTCGTTCCCTTTATCGAAAGGTAGTAAGTTCGCATATCGATCCAACTAAAAATCCGTAGTGTTTGGAAATGGTGGCTGGGGCACATAAAATATGTCGTGATAGTAACGTCCTCCGTGGGAAATGATACTTCTAGGGTTGGCAGGCGAAGTCTATAGATCCTCTGCTTCTAAATTAGGCAGACCCAAGCACTTGCCCATTTACTTACTACAAACTAATTTACTTATTTAATTAAGCAAAAGACAGACTTCAACCTTTAGTGACTTTCGGTCTTGAATTTGCTGAAGTTGCACCTAAGTTAAATGAAGGAATTTCCTGAAACTGTATTTACCCTTCATCATGACCTGCACATGTTTATGAACTTGATCAATGTTTCAATAAATTAAAATAACACACAACAGACCGATTCTCCATAAAACATGGTAACTTTTCAAAGTTCTTTAAACTAAAATTTAAAAAATTTTGATTTATCATCATGGATTGCACATTTAATAAAAAATTTTCTTTTTGAAGGAAAAAATTTTAAATATTTTTTCAAAAGCGATAATAAATATTTAAAAATATTCAAGCGAAAATTTCTGTCATTGAATTTATTTTCAATGGAATAAGATATCCAGAATTATTTGAATTCTCTTTAAATCAACAAATACATTCTTCCAAAAATAGGAGTTGAAGTCACATGCAGTTGCATTTTCTTTCGTCTTGATAATGATAGTGAATTCTCTTTCAATATCCATTAAAAGACAAAGATCAAAGTAAGATTTCTGATTGCCATTGACCAGGAAAATAAAAAAATCTCGTGATTTTTGGAAAATCTAGAAGGTGATTATAAAAAGAAAAAATATCTTTCTATATCGGAATGTTTACAGTTTGAAAATACAAAGTCTATATTCTTCTTGAATTTTCGAAAAATAAAATACAATAAGTTGTGTACAATAAGCATAATACACTGTCTTTTTAAGGAATGTTTTATTCTCTGGTAATATATATATATATATAAACTCTTAATCACTGGTCAGTGTTAAGAAAGAGCAGATTCTTTTTAAGATTGTAAAACGTTGATAAAATATTTATTCAATTTTTAATAATAATATAGTTTATATTTCTTTCCCTTCCAAAGAATTTTGAAAACGTATTTCAAGAATATAACTTTTCCTATAATTTACCATCAATGACTTTTGCATTTTCAAAAATGCAATTGCATCATGTTTATTAGAAATTTTCTCAAATTAAACATAAAATTATTAAATAATGAAAAAAAAGACTTCTTCCATTAAATTAAACTTGCTTGACTTTTAATGCAATCAAAATTTGATTTTTAGGAAAACCAATAATAATATAGGTACAAAAGATTAATTTTATACAATTATCATCAAAAATTTTATCCGCTGGAAAACTTGCAGTTTACCGCTTAGTGAACTCTCATCGCTACTGTACATAGTTTTCTCTCTCGTTCCACATCTAAATGTTCATTCCGTTCCCCAATAAGAAAAGTTCACTTGCTTAAATTACTTTTTTTAATATTATCCTGAAGATCTTAGATTGCCATTCATATTTGTTAATATGGAAGTCAAGCCAAAATAACTTCCTCACTACCAGAATTTTTGAAATGTTTCTCTAATAATTAATTAATTGTTAAAGAAATATTACATGTAAATAGTCTCTTAACTAAAGACTATCTCTATCACTCTAATTCGTCCCTGGTGGTTCGAGGAATTCATCGTTTCACGAGATTCGCATTATATCATAGACTCTGTGATCATGAAATATTTATCATTAGCATATTTCAACATGAATTTTAGCTCATATAATATGGCAATATTTCATCACCTTTTTAAGATCCGACAATGGTTACGGTTCAAGTTAATAGATACAAGATGCAATTGCATGAGGTGAAGGTACGATATTTTATAATGTAACAATATTTTCCATAATTAGAATATATACTTTGTGAAGCACACCTTTATTAAATCAGTGAATTCGAAGTATTGTGAACCATCGGTTCAGCGGCATTTGCAACATAAGTTTACCAATGTTCTCTTCGATTATGCTTAGAATTACATTGATAATTAAAATATACATATCATACATATTTTGACCATATTAAGATTATTTGAAACTTTTAAAATTGGGAACATTAATCATATTGATATATATTTCATTTAAATTACTTTCTTATCCGTTTAAATTACTACAAAAACACATTTTTTATATACTACCCAGATTCTATAAATCTATTGTGTACATCAGGGTATGTAATTAATGTACAACAAAAATAATTCATACAAACCACATTTAGTTTATTAAATATCATCTCCAGAGAAATATTTGTGACTCTCACTCAAATCTACCAACAAAAATGTGTGTGTTTTAGGTATTGTAAAGAACTTTCGATCTGGAATCTAATGAACAAAACTGAGTGACTTCGAAAGATATTTTTGGTGATATTGGTTAAATCAGACGTGAAAATGCGCTTAAAAATACCCTAAATAACGACAAATGGAATAAATCTTGTAAATATTTGCATATTTTGGGGAATTTTTTACTACCTTGCTAATTTTTTTAATTGTACTAATAAAAAATCAATTGATATAATTTAACAAGTATTTCAAGTTAAGAATTTAAATTATGCTCATTTATATAATTTACATTTACTTTCGTTAATTTATATGAATATAACGATCTTCCTACAAATATTCTTAATAGGCACAAATTGAAAATTTTTGTACAATTTCTTTACGACACATTATTTATTTAGAAAATTATTCATTATTTGTTATAAGTAATATTTAATTACGAATAACTAAATTAAAAAAATTGTGTGATTAAGATAAACATTATTACAGGATAAGTATATATATCCTATAAGAATGTTTGTCGTGATCATTTGGGATAAAAGGTATCTGAAAACACAAATATATAAAAATATTAATTCCATTCATGAAACCAAAATTCAGCTTTTTTTCCATTTTTTAACTGTCATGCTGCAAAATATCGGAGAGCCCGTTGTCTAATGGCCTTGCGGCCAAATGACAGGCATTTGTAAATAAAAATAAATTCAGCTTTTACAGTCATATTATACATATTAAATAAAATAGTTGTACAAATTAAATTATTATCTAGTAAATATTATGCACATATAATTTTAAAATTTTATAGGAATTATATGCAACAATTATAAAGGCAATTATTTCTATTGCATGAACTTCAGAAAAGAAACTTTTATTTGCGAAATTTATATGAAAAAATATGACACAGATAAGAGATTTAACTTAATAAAAGCTAAAATAAAAATGTAACAGTAGAAAGATCTATATACTATTAAGAAAGAAGAGTTAAATTTTATAAATTAATCGAATCCAAATTAAAAAACAGCCAATCTCAGCACAAAACCAAAAAGTTAGTTTCGTTTTTCAGTTATCTATTTATTTTTGAAGGATGAAGGTTAGAGGTTCTTAATCATTACTTCTTCGAATTCATTTTTGATAAATAAACAATGGTTTGTGAAAAAATGAGGTATGTTCAAGTAAAAAAAAAAAAAAAAAAAAAATTCCAAATAAAAGTTTTTCAAGTGTGAAGAAATCTTTCATTTATTGATCATTAGCCCTTAGCTCTTACTAAAGTGTTCAGAGATTTTACTAAAATGTGTAAACCAGATTTGAAAAAAATTTGCATAGTATTTTATGAATATTATATCTATATATATTTATTCATTTATATTAAATGAAACTTTTTCTCAAGAAATATTTTCGATATTAAAATAATTATTGTAGGCAAAATATTTCGGAATTTTAAAATCCACTATTAAATTAAACAGAATTATGACTCAAAAGCTTAATTAATTCAATGATATATAAAACAGCATGAAAATATGCAAAAAAATCTTTACTAATAAATATTAAACTGAAATATTTATAAGGACTAAATAAATATTAATGACGGAAACTTTTTAAAGTCCGATACATTGAAATGTGATAAAAATGGTCAGAAATATTTTTATTTTATTACCGAAAAGATAGCAGCTTATATTTAAAAAAAATCCTATATGAAACTATGAATGTTATCTTATAAGAATTATAAGCATTTGACAAAAATTCCTATATATTACATTACAAAGAATATCCAAACAAACATCTTTCCGTTTGTTAGGACATTCCAGACCATAATTTTTGAGTGTATTTCTCCTCAGTACTATCTATAAATGTGTTACTAAGTAGCCCAAACCTTCATTTGAAAAAAAAGTTTAACTTCATAATTAAAAATTTCCATTATCACATAAAATCGAAACAATAATTATGCTCTATTAATTTGGGTTGCTACCTTACAGTTAAATAAGATTCCAGCAACAGCTGGTAACAATTAGGCAATTCTTTAGTATAAATGGTTAAAAAATTTCGATGAATTTAAATTGTTTTCAGACGTCAATTTTAAATGTAATAAATGCAATTTTTTTTAATAATTCTAAAATGCAATCTATTTTTAATTTTTATAACTGCTTATCACACAATTCTTTTCTACTTCTATGTATGAGTGCGAAAATACGCGTGTTAATTTCTGTACCCGATTATTGGCGCCAGTGCTTAAAATGTTGGCATTTCTTTCTTTCGCCAAGCCAAAAGGGCAAGAAAAAAAAAAAAAAAAAAGAAAAAAAGAAAAAAAAAAAACTTAGTTTGAAGTCGTATCGTTGTTACTTTATTTAGTTAGTATTTTCATGTACTTTTATTTATTCTATTTCAATATGACAGCACTTTTAAGTTTCTTTGTTACTTCTACAATAATTGTATTAAATTGAAAATGAATATTCTTGACTATAATATGCTTTACATTTTACACTACACCGATTTAAATGGACTTTTAAAGTTTTTCATATTTTCGTTCTTAATTCTGTAGGTCTCAAGTAGATTTGTAAAAAAAAACAATTTTATAAAATTTTCGATTTTTTTTTATTTATTTATTTATCTTTTTATTTATTTATTTATTTATTTTTTTACAGAAATGAGTAATTACTTATCATAATGATTCGAAATAAAATTATGTAAATTTAATCAAATATGTGGAAGAAGATATTGTTTCTTTGTTTTGTGGTATATCATATTTTGGGAATAATTATTAAAATACTCATGTTTTAAAAAATGGATGACAAAAATCGCTTTTTCCAAGCTTTAGGATTTCTGTCTGTTAAGTTTATGATATGGATTGGCTCATATACAAAGTCTTTTTGTTTTAGTCTGATTTCTTGTTTCCAATATATTTGTTTATTTTCTGATAACTTGACGATTATTAAAAAACTAACAAAATATCAGAGTGAAAAAAGCTATGCCTAATATTTTATAAAAATGAAAAGTATATTATTGAATATCATAATCTCATTAAATAAGCAAATTCATTTTATGATGATTTTAAACGATTTTGAGAAACGTATTAATCTATTACAAAAATTTTATGCTATTTTATTCATATTATAATTAAATTCTGAAAGTGATGCCAAAATATAAGGAATATGTAAACAATTTCTTATATTTTTTGATATTGGAAATATATTTACTAATACTGGAAGGCGCTGAAGCGAATTTGAAGCTTTGATATCGCAGAATATGTATAGCATAATAACTGCAGGCTGTTATAAGATATTCGCGTGTTGTTGCTTTCCGTAAGAATTTCACAGATAGTGGATCGCATTCATATGCAAGGTAGAAAACAAGGAAGGAAACTACCAAGTATCTATCATGACAGATGGGCATGCAGTGAACAACAATACATCTTTGTCCAATAGCAGCTGATATCAAACTTATATTTCCGAAATATAATAAATATAAACCTATATTCCGGGTCATCCGGAAATTTATTGAAATTTTAAGACCCACGATATTCATTAAGCATCATAAAGGCATAAAATTTAAACTAGTGACTTAATGAAATGATTTATTATTTGATTCATATTTATTAACTTAAAAGTTTCATAATTTTTTTAACAGGGATTAAATAAATCCATATATACAATGCTTATAAATTCTTAAACTATAACTTGTTTGATTCTATATAATGGGCAACTCTAACATCTAAAAGTTATTGTGTGGTCTTTTGTAATATACCCTGCATTTCGCTCTCTAGCATTACTTCCCTTTGATAAAAAGCCATATCCTAGTGCAACAAAGAGAACCATTTTTGACCATTCATCTCGATTGACGTGCATGTAGAAACGCCTTAGCTATCTTTCAAAGTTCAACAATGTTAAAGACCAAGGGTAAAACACACCTTTTTTCCGAAATAGGATGTCCTACCATGAGGTACACGCTCTGAGCTGATGCAGCACAACTCTTGTTTGTTTTGGATGGGTATTTTAAATTTTAAATAATGTTTTACTTAAAATATAAAAAAACCGATCCACACACACACACAAAACAGAACTAACTTTTTTACCATTCCATACAAAGAATTGCAGTTTCAAGAATAAGTATCGTAAAACAACAAAGTAAATTTTTATATACAAAAAAGCTCCTTAAATATAAAAACATTTTTTAAGATGTCCCAAGTGATTAAGAATCAAACAATTGACGAAGTGAATTGAGCAATTGAAAAGCAAGATCTTAAGACATACAATGAGGTGGTAAAAGAGGAACACTTCTCATTTACATGCTCTACAAATTATGCTATTAAGTTAAAAATTGTTTATTTCTATATATTTTGGAAAATTAACAGTTATTGTAAAGTAACGCAAAAAATTAAAATTGAAAAATTACTGTTTTTCAAACAGTATGAATGTGCACTAGAAGTAACAGCAAACTCTAAATCAATTACACCATTAAAATAATTTAATCCGCATTTGCATTAGAAATTAAATACATTTTAAAAAGCAGTAATCAATTGAAGAAAGTATAAAGTAATGATTGTAAAAATGTCGACGCTAATATGGAGAATTTTATCAGCCCTCTAGGTGAGATTATTAAATTTAATAAAACCGTTCAAGGTTTTTCAACTCGAAAAGATTTGTTAGACCTTGTTTTTACTAGCTCAAATTTGAAAATTTCTTGTATTTCTACTAATTTCTTGACTTTTACTTAAATAAATCTGTGCTAATAATCAGAAGAGAGTCCGTTCTTAACTACACAGAGTTAAGCTATCTATATTTTTTTATGTTTCGCTTCTAAAAATCAAAAAGCAACGTATTCTATTGTTAAACAAACTGCTTAAAGATTTGAATTAAATATTTAGTGAAATAATATTGCTTCTATGAGGAAATTTTAAAGAATCAGTTGTAAATAAGGATATGTTTTTTAACTTATAACAATTAACTATGGTAAATAAGTAAAATACACCATAAATTAATGCAAATATTTCAATAAACTACCAACATTTTGTTTTCCTATGCTTATGAGAAATTCGATATATGGATTACTAAGTAATATAATTATATGATTACCTGACAAAGATGTCTTAACGTCCATTCTTTCTCTCACACACACTTTTAATCTTCTGTAAATCTAATAATTTTTTTAAAGATATTTTCTTTTAAAAATATATTTTTAAAAATGGTATTAACTACACATGCAACTTTATTATATTTTGAAACATTTCTTATTGATTTATGTATACTAGTAAGTGGAAATGGTAGATTTCCTAAATAGATGCAGAAAGAATTTAAATATAAAATATGGCCGAACAGTGACAAGGAATTCATTTAATTTTTAAAATAATATAAATGGAAATTTTTAACATATTTCAATCCAGGGAGATTATTTTATATTCTTTTTTTTTTTTTTTCTTTTTTTTTTTTCCCTTATTAGTATTTACTTCATATTTAATAAAAGAATTCCAAAATTCTTCGATGTTGATATTAATTTTGATTAAACTAAACCATGAAATGCTTATTTTCAATTATAATGATTTATTTCTTATGGGAATTCGTCACAGTAGAGATACATTTTGAGCAATTGCCCAGATGGAAACAGGGATGTAATACTTAACTGATTCAGTAAATTGCTTTTAGTTCTGAATCATTATCAGGTAAAACATTTTTCACGATGAGTGATCACGAAAATATTTGTCTCACTGAAATAATCCAATCATATATACTCAAGATGTGATATGTGGTTTGTTGACTTCTAGACTGTATCGTCGTCAGTATAAAAAAAAAAAAAAAAGCACTGCCTCCCGGTAAGACTTTTCATAAATAATGGGTTGCATTCACATGTTACAAAGAAGAAAACCTGGAAAGTTCGCAAACTTTCCCTCCAACAATGAGAAATATAGTTGTACAAAATAGAAAAATTCATTATATATCTTTCATGATCCAGTTTATAGTCATACTCAAATATGGAACATTTTAATCCAAAACTGCAGATTTATTTCTAATATACTCGGGGAATTCTCAAATATACAACTGTAAAGTTTCGTAGTTTTTGCAAATGATGAAAGTATAGGGTACTTAACACCAATTTTCCTTATATAATAATATATATAATTTTTATTTATTTATTATCTATAATTGATATATTTTGTTATGTTAAACAATGATTCAAATTTTTGTTTTTAATACACGAACCTCATTTGTTCTGCACACACAGGGAAAATATAAAAGTCTAATATGTATGCAATTATTTACTAAGCCCCAGCTGTTATATAATACATATATTGTAGCAATTTATAAAATTTATAACACACACACACCATATATATATATATATATATATATATATATATATATATATATATATATAT
>JAPDSC010040909.1:13104-25869 GCA_026290005.1 Latrodectus geometricus
TATATATATATATATATATATATATATATATATATATATATATATATTGCCACATTCATGTTTTGTATAATAATATTACATCCAGAAAATGTTTAGATATACTTAACACTTTCTAATGATATTTAATATAACATTACACGTCCATTTTAATTAGCACACATTTTAAAAATTTATATTATATATTATGTAGCCATATTATAGATTATATAAGTAATAAAACATTTTTAAAGTACTTAATATGTTTCATTTATTAAACTTTTTTTTTTTTTTTTTTTTTGTTTCTAACAAAACAGATAAAACTACCTTCTCTAACATTTTACTTCCAAATCTTTTGACACATAATAAATTAAAAATATGAAAAACTTAAAACTGAAATCAAATATTTAAGGAATTAAAGAAGAAACTCGTTTGAAAAACATTTGAACGAAAGAATTTTTTTCTTATTTAAAAAATTTGATTACCTTTAGAAGTTACCTTTGTTTTCAAATTCCTTTTGTACTTCACTGTATGATTATTATTTTAATAATTTCCTTAAGAATTATATGATGATCAAGGGAATGATACAGGATAAGTCATTCTATTTTGACAAGTTTTTATCACGAACGTCTGCTTCTAGCGACAGAAAAACTTGGTTTGAAACAGAAATCACTGTTGCACGTAGATGACGTCATCGTCCAATGACCGTACAGACCTGTAATTTCACCACGCATCGGAGATTTTTACAACTGGCCCGGTTTTTTTAATGTTCCCTGTTTCCCTTGGTTCTCCCCATCTAAGTTGTCTCTTAATAAAAGAAGCAAAAAATAAAGTCCTTCAAAGAAACAATCAGTAAATGATATCACATTCATTTCATGTGATCGCTGAATATAAGTTAAGTTATAATTCACACATAGTTTAAACAAGCATTTGGAAATGAGAACTTATTCTTCAAAAGGATTTCAAAATTGAATATTTGATGACTTTTAACCGAATTCAGGTGCCCCCCCCCCCAGATTTTTCTATTTCCTAATAAATTTTGCAAACGATAGTAATATTATTTGAATGAAAAGTACAAATTACATTGAATGACACCCAAACGGCTTAAATCAGTTTTAACCTGTATAATAGGGGAAGATTCAAAACGAAATTTCAGAGATACAAAATTCCACATTTTATTAGGCAAACTTAAATATGTTAAAAAGTATACGAAATGTTATCGATGTACATTGTTCAGTCCCACAAATAATTCGGAGCTAATATGGTGGCAATCGAGAAAATCAAGGATACCGAGCAGGCCTATACTAGTTTAAAAAAAAATCTCTCTATAATGTTCAATGTAATTTCGCTATCGTGGTGATATGTAAAAAAGTTGAGATATAATAAATATTTAATAAGGATTTCACAATTACCAAAAGCTAACACTACAATTATCTGATAATAAATTAATTATTTATAAAATAAAAATTATACAAAAGTAAAATTATTTATTTAATAGACAATGGGGAAACCTTAGATATATTTAGATATTTAGACAATGCAAATATATCTCAAAAAATCTCGTGTGTAGTTTTTACAAATCTATTACTTTCATATCCATTAACCTAAGTTCAATATTTTGAATTCAACAAAGAATTAACTTAGTGGGGGTAAATTTTCTCCTTTTAATAATGCTGAATCACCAAACGAAAGAATTTTATGCGGAACATTCATTTTGATTCATTTTTGGAGAGACTAATGTAACTCAATATACCATTTTATTCTTATCAGTGTAATAAGTGTAGTAGTTCATTGTTCATAGCGAAATAATCGTATTTATGTTTCTATAATTTTTGTTCGGGAGTTTATTTGAGTATCAATAAATTTGACCTTCACTTTGTGACAAATCTGTACCAAATTTGGGAATATTTCTTAGGAAAAGAGAACAATTTAAGAAAAGTGATTTTACAGATAAATCTTTATGAAAATCAAATAATCCTAACTCCAACATGGTCTCCTTGAAAATCAAAATGGTCCATGATACAAATAGAAAACTTTAGAATCTATCTCTTTAAAATGAGATTTGACAGATTGGGCAACAATGAAAATCTTGGAAGCATTTGTTGAATTTACTTTTCAAATCTGAAATAATTTCAAGTCATTGAAGAATAGAAGTTAAGCAACTAATCTCGCGTGATCTACCGAAAATGTCTGTCTAGCTACTCCAACCTAGCGATTAACTGTTGGAGTTTTAGAAATTGCTTTGGAGAAAATTGTGGAATATTAACCACGACGTGTAAGATTTTTTAATGGTACTATAAGATTACACACACATATACATATAAGTGTCAAATGTGAAATGAATTATATCATTTTCATCCGTACATATTACAATATACACCTTATGAAAAAATATTCTTTTTTAATCAGAAGCGTTGTAGAAATCTGTACCACTATCAATGTAAAGATAAAATGAAAAAAATTGATTAATTGGAAAATTCGAATTATTTGTTTGGCAACAGTAGATTTATTTTTTAAAGCGTTTAAAGCTTTGATGAATTATTAGTCGCTAAGTTTCTGTTATGTATAAATCAATTTACAAACAAATTTAAAACACTTTGAGGCTTAAGATATAGATACCATTTCATGTTTAATTCCTCTGACTTAATGGTAAAATTATTTGATAATTTTTTTTTGTAAGTCAAATTTGAGTCGCATAGTCGATTAAGCATACAAATTAAATAATTACAATCTGAATATCTTTTTATAAATTGCAACACACTTAAACATAAATATACAAATTTTTCAATGCAACAAAAATTTAGAAATAAAGCAATTTATTTTTGCAAGACTAATTAATATTTCAGAAATTATTAATCCATATAATTTATGATTATAGTAACGTAATTCTAATATATTTGCAAGGAAAAGAACTAAATATTTTGAAGTTACTTAATAATTTTTTTTTTAATTTATATTAAATAAGATTCACAACCCAAAATAAGAGTTACTTTTAAACCTATTTAGTTTTATTAATTGGGAATAAATAAGTAAATGAAAAAATTTCTTTTGAAAGAGTACTTTGTAAAAGTAAAAAAATAGCGTCGATAAATTTGAGTTAAGTTTTTCTACTGAAGTACTTTTTTTAAAAAATCTAAGAGACTCAGAAAAGAAGTGCAACACAGTTGAAGTTAAAAACTGACACCTAGAAAGATTTATTACTATTTTAAAGAGCTTATCACAGACATCGTAAGTGGCACAGCTGCAAGATTCTTAGACAAAAATGTAAACAGCCTTCTTCAAAAGATTTTAGAAACTGTTGATTCTTTTGCTCACAGTTCGACAGACTCACAGTTCATAGCATCTAGTTTCACTGGAAAAAAATCTGGGAGCGATTCGAATTGATTTATTATTTTTTATTTAACAAACAATGTTTTCTAAGCTTTCGATGGGAAACAATTTAAATATAATAAACTTTTCGCATTTAATGCTCGTTTGCTTACGTTACAGATTATTTTTAAAGTAAAATTTAAAAAAATAGTTTCGTATTTTTACTTACTATGAATTATTAACAGCATCTTAAGCAAATGTAATATGAATTTAAAAAAAGAACTTGCAGATTCAAAATTTATTAAGTTTTTTTACTATAAGAAATATGTTTAAAAAGAAATAAAAGTTTGATTTTAATTTGCATAAAATTTTTAGTTTTCACTTATTCATATTCTGAGAAACTAATTGTTAAATATAGCATCATGGCAGAGGGCTTTAAAAATAGATGCATTCTTCAACATTTCTTGGGAAAAGAAAAACAGTGATCAAATCCTAATTATGGAATTATACTTGAAAAGAAATGAAAAAATACATTGCAAAGAATAAATCATCAGCAAAGCATTTTTTTAACTTTGTTATTTTGAAAAGACATGAGATTTTACTTTAGAAAGAATATTTCTTCTACACAGTTCTTCACTGCATTTTGTAATAAGCATTTAAAAGGAAACGACTTGCAACATTTTCGAAACTTATCCAAAATTTGATGAAAGTGTCTTAAAAATTATAAAAACGAAAACAATCCATCGCTGAGTGCATAAAATTATGCAGTACTCACTGGGCTTATTAAAATGCCACTATTATCACAAAAAATAATGATATTAATCTAGTATTTGCAGATATACTATCCTGCGGGGCTACTGACATTATTTTATAATAATTTATGATAGGGCCTAAATTGACATGAAGAGTCTATAACTTAATATTTTGACCTAAACCATGGACTAGGAAATTTTTTAAGATTGTGTGCTACCTGTTCTACATTCCAGCCATCCCCTCCTACAAGAATCTTTTTATTAAACAAAAAAAAAAAAAAAAAGTACAAAAACTTGCAAAGAAAGTTATATTTTATAACAGAGTTCATAATATTCATAATGTTGACATTACGGTATAGTTAAGAAAAGAAATAAACACGGAAAAAGAATCAGTTAAGAGATATCAAATTGAACAGTTATAATATAAAAAATGGTATTTCAGTTTATATAAAAACGATATTTTATTTAGTATAAAAAATCGATATATATATAACGGTTAATATGATAAATAGTACATCAATGTCAATATATATTTCGCAATTTTTTTCGTCTCATCATAATTTTTAAAATTAATATTTTTTTGTTTGTATATGTGCAATGAGCGGTTTTTATCTTTATATATTTTTTTAATTATGATTAGTCTCAAAATAAATAATTATAAATTTATTTTTCTGACAAAAAATAATTCCTGAAGCCTGGAGGGTATTCAAATGTCTGACTACAGATTTTCAGCTGTCAAGTTTATACCAGTATGAGCCGCACATTCCAAAGTGAGTCTGCCCTAGGTGCACCAATACATCTGAACAGCTCTAAAGAAATGTCATTCCACAAAAATAAGAAAATGAAGAGCCGACTGAGTTTCTTAAATCTCAAGAAAAGTTTTTCGTACATATTCAGCAAATCAAAAAATTAGTTTACTTTTTATTTTTTATAAATCATATAACTACTTGTATGAATAAAACTTAAGCCTTATTTAAAAAGTATAATTCCCTCGGATTGTTTTAAACAAAATGACGACGACAGTTACATAAATATTACATTTGCACCTGTAACAAATGTTGAGGGGTTCCACCCGATTTTTCTCTCTCTCTCTCAGAACATTTTAAACTGATCACACTATGGTTTTAGAACATCGGTAAAATGAATAATTACAGTAATCCTGGCTAGTATACTGTTAAAAAAATTGTTAAATTTTTGTAACGAAAATTAATTTTTAACCATAAAAGTTAACGAATATAAATAATGGTTTCTTAAAGCCATGCCCAACTTCTATGCCAATACAAATTTAAGTATAATTTTATTTAAATTCAGAGTGTCTTCTATTTTTAGGTTAAATGAATCTTTAGTATGAAATTTAAAATTAAATAATAACGAAAACTTATGTTTTTGTTTTGATAATTAAGTTCGAATAAATGATTTTATTAATAATGAGATGTCTTTCTATTGAGAAAGCATAGTTAAAGCAATCTGTTTTCAAACATGGTGTTCATCTTAAAATATTTTAAAGATGAGAAATTATTTAGATTAGCGTGTTTATTTAAACATTGTAAAGAATTTTACGAAAATTATAAATAAAGAAAAATCACACTATTTATAAAGTAACATAAGATATTGATGATAATTGCAAATAATATTCATTTATTAAAATTCGTATAAAACAGATTTCCGGAATATTAAGATTTTTTATCACTGAATCACGCTCGAAATATAAGGAGTGTTTCAAGGCCGTTTTCATTACAGGTTCCTGTAGCACGTGCTACACGAAGAAGATCAGAATGTGAAATGGTAAAAGATCTGCTGGATACGGAATAAGAGATTACGTACCTTCCCCTTTTCGATCTGCATACTTATCAAACATTTTTAATGTTCAAGAATTTATTAGTGAAAACTTTCCTTAAAAATGTTTTGTGCTTTTTTTTTTAAATTTCATTTAATTTAAATTTTTCCCTTTTTAATTTTTATCGCGATTATATATATTCTTGAAATTACATCACTAACGGTTGTATGAGAGAATAATTATTTTTTTTTGCCCATTATGAAACGAAATAAAAATATTATAAATATTTTATTGCTTTTATTATGGTAATAAATCAATTTATCGGGCCAAAAATGTAAAGAAATTAATTCAATAACTAACTAGTTTAATTAAGTGGATGTTTATAAACATATTAATTTAGTCCGAATTCGTCAGCAAGACTCAATGTTCTAGTTACATATTCTCTTAGTATATTTTAATAAGAAATGGAAATAAAAAGAATTCGAATTAGCACAGATGCATAACGCCTACAATATCAGCATAAATAAAGTGATATTTAATTTTTTTTTTATTTTAGTGGGAATGATTTTATTTACAGATGTTATGATTTTATTTACACTGTAATAGAGATTCTCAGAAACGTAAAATGTTTTATTTCTTCCAATTTTGTATAAAATTTTATAATTGTTGTTATTAAATTCATTAATTCACTTTGCATTGAGATAAAAATTATTAAGTTCACGATTAAAATATCTTAAACATACTCATAGAAATCTACATTTATTAATTCTCAATAAAATACTTATTAATATAATCAAAGTCAGATTAAGCGTCTAAAAGTTTGGATATGCAAGTAAAAAAAATTAAGTCAAAATAAAAATTCATATTTGAATATTTTTGTATTAGGTTGGGGAAAAAGAAATCCATTATTTTTACGTGAACTTTATGTAACTTCTTTTGGATTCACTTTGTAAAAAGGTTTAAAACAGCTTTCATGTAGATTTTTAGGTCTTGCGCGTTACGACTGCTGACATGCGGTTAACTTCGATCATTTTTGATATTTTATAGACATTTTCGACGATCCACATGCGAGGTGCATCTCTAACATCAAAACTACCCGAACGGAATCGACGAAACAAAAATTGTAAGTAACTGGTTGTTACAGTCTTATATAGGACGATAAACACCTTTCACAAATTTAGCCACCAGGCTATATTTTTCGCCGTTACAAGAGAAAAACGAATATGTATCGAATATTCTGTTTGTTGTCTTCCATTTTTAAAACCTTGTACTCGTAACTGAATTAATCAAACAAAAAACCGCAAGAGGATATTTTAGTGTCAAATGTCACCTTTCCAACGAGCATAACTCTGAAATTGTTTGATAGATACCTCACGAGATATCGATCACTACAGACGTCTACCGAAAAAATAATGGATTACTTTTTCTCCAACCTAATATTTCATATTAAATTCTAAATTTTTGATTTGTTAAAATGCAAAATATTTTTGCTTTCTAAAATGCTTAAAAAACACTTTGCATCAATATGAGCTAAAAATTAAGAAATTCATTTTGTAAATTAATGCTAATGTTTACAATAGTATCGGAAAGTAAAGTGATAATTTATTCTAAGATCTTAATATTTTCTAAATCTTCTTTAAAATATCTTACGTAATCGAAAATATGACACAATTTCATATAATATTGGATGTAAAGAATAAAAGTAAGCAGTGGAGATTTGTGTACATTTTGAAGATAACCAAACTGTTATTATTTTTATTGAAACAATATCTTAAAAATTGTGCAATTATAAGTAGATTTTTCGAAAAAGGTTTTCACAAAACTTCTAGATATTATCTATTTTTAAATGTGACTAAATATTGTTTCTTACAATAACAAAATTTATTAAATTTAATATTAGCCATGCAAACATATGTGGTATTGTTCCATAAATTCTATGAACATGCATTATTTCTCCTTTATCGGGGAAAAAAAACTTGGTTATAAAGCTGCTGATCATTCTGTTGAGGAAATGAGTCACAACATTTAACGAGCAAGTGTTTAATCAATGATAAGGGAACAATGCATTTTTTGCCTATCCCACTTATACCTCCTGCATTTATAATATGAGTATTTAAGGAGACTGAATGCATGAAAAATACAACAGCTGTCTGCTAAAGTAAAGAAATAAATATTCTAAATTAGCTGAAATTGAGTTTAAATGATTTAGAATATTTGCAAATAATTAGCTGTCTTTTTTGGTTAATTAGATAGATTTTTGGATATCTTGTTATATATATATATATATATATATATATATATATAAAGTTTATCCACATTTATTTTCTCCAACCAAGTGTTACTGATGTTTATTTTATGATAAAGCATCTTTTGTTGAGGATACAAAAATGTTAGCTCATAGCGTCATTAGTCCAGAATAATACATAGCTATTTAGTAAGAAGTGGCATTCGGGATACAAGAAATTTAAATAAGAAAGAATTCAAAATTATTTAACAAAAAGCAAGAACTAACCATTTGAATTTCACTGTTTTTGTGTGTTGCAAATACCATTCAATGAAAATCCTTAAACCCACATATGTCATCACTTCATAAAATGTCTTTCCTTTAATCTACAATACAATGATAGTATTCTTTGTACTAATGAAATCAACCAATTAAATTCAAATGTGTTATGGTTTGTGTACGAATGATGTGCAGCTATACAATACAATATCTTGTTTACAGGCAGGTAGTATTTTCTTCATTACATAAATTGATCATCATTTTTCTGTTACCACCTTGCAATTTAACTTCATTACGCATTTCAAACTATTACGGTTTCTAAAAGCTAATTTAAAAGGTTTACGACCTAGGTTGTGGTTTTGCGAGCGTATATTACAACTTCCTTTTACTTCCATTTCAAAATAAGAGTATTTCCATGAAATTGTGAAAATCGTCATACATTGACGGAATGAATGAGCACCAATGCAATCCAATGATAATTTTCTTTTCTACATTTTGAATTTTAATAGTTTGTTTTTATTCATTTCACCGTAGTTGCTATGAGTATATTACAAAAATACCTTTTCTTTTGTTATATGAAATTCACGTGTTCAATTACGAGCTAATATAACCAGATAATCTTCATTTTTTTCAACAACTGTTACAAAGATTTCTTACTGTTGTTACTTTGAAAATTTTAAAAGAAATCTCATTAAAAGAATTACAAAATATTTCTGATAACAGTTCTATTTTAATCTTAGCAAACTATTATAGATAACATATTATAGAGATTAATGTTCAACTGATCTGAATTCAATCAGTGTTTTGAATTTTTTTTCATGTCTAAAAACAATCGATATTTCCTGCGGGTTTAACTCCAGGTCATTGTCAATAACCTATATTTTATAGTTATCGAAGGAATTCCAGACAAGTACAGTGAATTTCCATTCTTTTGTTATCTAAAGCTAAACCAATCTTAAAAGATTAAAATTAACTCCAAAGATATCGCAGTGAATCCAATCTAATCGTACTCGTATCTCTTTCACACAATTAAATGTCAAGAAAGATTTAATATCGTAAACTTGTTACACAAATTTGACACTCATCAGGAGCTGAAAATTGATTTTGTTTTCAAAATGTGTTGTGTAGCCTAACATGTTATCAACATTTATCTTACGTCTCACATACATTTACATTTTATCATTCTAATTTTTAAGACACACCAAGTAAATTTATTGTTTGCTTTAATTTTTCTTTTTTTGTTTATTATGTTTTTATCTGAAACGATTTTGTGGTAATCTACTGAATCAATTGCGAAATTTCTCTTTCAAAGTAGCACTTTTACATTCTGCATTTTTTAAAAATATTTTCGTAACAGTGAAAAGGAAAAACACGAATGATTTACCAGTTGAAACTGAGGAAATCAATTCAGAAATTTATGTCGAAAAGTTATCCCATGTAGGATATGATAATAAATCAGAGAAATGAGACGAAAAAAAGTGTTTCTACCAAGGATGATGTAGCTACAACTTCCGAGAAGAGGTTTATTCATGCTTTTTTTTAAATTGCGCTTTGATTAAGCATAACTTTTTAAGTCATATTTCTTATTTATTTTTTTAAAAACGTATAATTATTTTATAATGTAATAAACTTAAACATAAATATAACAAATATTAAAAAATAAAGAAACTAGTTTAAATAAAAATATTTCCATGAAAAATATACTTAACACTGCCATTTTTTTTTAAGTTTTGATTTGTTCTAATATTGTTCGTAAGTTGCTATAATACAATTTAAACAACTGGTAAAAATATTTCATACTAATGAACTGTTTTATACAATCATGTCAACCAAAAAATAATTTTAAGAGCAACATTATAAAAATTAATATTAGTTAGTAATGAAAAATCAGGCATATCAAATAAAAAAAAATATAAAAACATTCGAATAGAATAATTTTTTACCATAATTACTACAAGAAAAGGTAAAACAATCAAGATAGATAAAACTATATCCAAAAATATCTATTTTATGCCCTGATAATCTAAATAATTTAATTATTTATGAAAAAATTCTGAAACAATGATGAGAAATAATAGTATTTAATAAATGGATTATGCTTTGTAATATTTATCTCAATAAAAAGCCATATTGTGTGGCGAACAATAGCTCTATTTAGTTACTTTTGAATTTGCTGCTGATATTCATTTCTAATTTTTTACATCTATCTGATTCTAATGAGCATTTAACCGCTTGCCTAATTATCCCGCGTTATATCGGGTTCGTATATATTATAGTTAATTATTATCCCGAGGAAACTCGGATGAATCAGAATTTGTCAGTACGATTTGTTATATTCCAGTTTTATTCGGCCTGGAGGAAATGAAAGGAAATATTCAGCTTTAACTGGCAGTTTGCCGTTTCATTGATTTCGCGGTTCTTTTGGCGGGATTGGTCACGTGTTTTTCTATTGTATATTATAAGACAGCTTAGTTGGGTTAGTAATGTAAAAAGAAGGATAGTTGTGATGAAATTAAGTAAAATAATGGCGATGATTTTTCAGATGGTGGTTATGACGAGGTGGACATTGTAAATAATGGAAGTGATTCTTCTGTATGTCGCCTTATTGAAGACTACAGTTCAATTGATTGGAATTTGAACGATTTGGCGCCAACTTGTCAATGGTGTACTATTAAAAAAAAAAAAAAAAAAAAAAAAAAACGATAAGAAAAGAGACCACATACCAGTGTACAGAATATCAGGTATAACTTTGTTTTGTCCCTTGTTTAAAAAACTATCATACAAAGACTAATATTTAATTTTTGTCCATTTGACCAAGATAACTCGGGATAGTAAACTAATATTAAAACCAAATGCTTTTACATCTGTAAAGTATTAAAAATTCAACTTAAAACTTACATATTTTGTTTCGCTTCATAATCATATTTTGTATTTATTACCAAAATATAAAAAAATGTGATTTTTTAAAATTTTTTCAAAAAAATGTGTAAGGGAAGCGGTTAAATGATTAACAAATTTTGCAAAATTTCCTCATATTACAACAATCTCTCTTTTACACAAAGTTTAAAATAAAACTGCGTATATGCACGCGTGTGTCTGTGAAAAAATAGAAATCTATCTTTTGTTGCTATAAACGATTGTTCTACGCATATTCAAAAGCATTCTTTACTGTTAACATGGATTGGAAAATGTTTGCAAGAAAATTTTTTATTTGACAAATAATAGAAAACATTTTGTTATTTGTAAGAAAGCAAATAAATGTGATAATTCCGTCTAATAGTGGATTTCTCTAAAGTATTTATTTTATTCATTTATTTATTAAAGAGCTATCAGCAATTTCACTGTAATAATTAGCATGATTTTGATAACATTGTCAAAGGATTAAAATTATTTTTCTCATCATTAGAAATAGTAAATTACTTCATGTGTAAAGGGTATTTTCGCGAAGAGAAAAGCAATACAATACATTAATAGTAAATTACTATTAATCTTTCGACTTTATAATTGAAAGCACATTGACTAATTTTTCCCCTTTACTCATTGACAATTGACAATTTTTAATCGCACTTGATGAAAAGCAGTGATGACAATGATGAAAAGCAATGATGACAGAAAAATAATACGATTCTATTGAAGTCCTGTAAAGGGTGAAAATACAAGATTTATTGGCAACATCATAGCTTATGTTGAATTAATTATTTTCTTTAAAAATAAGACGATTCTAAACTAAACTCAGTGGTATGACAGACCAGATGGCGCTATCGTACGACTAATTAAAGGAACTGAACACTGCATTAAAAGAACTGAAGACATGAAGGAGTGGTCCGACTAAAAGTAACTTGAAAATCAATATAAATGATTAAAAAGTTTACTAATATTATTAATGACGTGATTAAACAATTTAAAGCTGAAATCGGGAAATTAATTGTCTTACATGATTATGTTTTTAATTTTCACGACTCACTCCTTTTTTTTTTTTTTTTTTTTTTTTTTTTTATTGATAGTTTCATGGTGTCAAAACGAAATATTCTTCTGTGTTGATAAATTTTATGAATTATTAACTGTTAAACACATCTGTGTGTGGACTAAAGAGTGGTCAAACTATACATTGCAATTCATAGAAACGCATAGGTTTCAACAGTTACATGCTTAACATTTTTAAATTCTTAATTCATTTCGTAAATTTGAAATACCATAAATAGGATTCTTTCTTTCTTTTTTTTTTTTTTTTTTTTTTTTTTTTTATTTTTGAATCGAGATAAGATGATATGGATAGTGAATTTTGGTTTCGTTCTAATGCTTTCATAAAATTGTAAGTAGTGCCGGTATTATATTAGATTATAAAATGTTTATTTATTTCTAGATATTTTGTTCACTAAATTTCATTTTCTTTTGAAAAATCGTTACTTTTATTTTTAGTTCTTCAATTCTTTTAAATATAAAATTTT
>JAPDSC010040928.1:9282-25922 GCA_026290005.1 Latrodectus geometricus
ATGTATTATATTTTCCGGTATATATAATCTGATATATATATATATATATATATATATATAACATTTTCCATCAGAAATGGTTACAATTAAGTTTTGAAAGAAATGCTGTTTATGTTTTATAAAATAAATGGCACCATGACTCTGCTGACTTATTTCAGCTATAATCAATTTTGCCCAATTAGGTTCAAGAATGAATTCTGTATTTTGGAGATATTACAGTCACTATTGGCTATCGTCATTTCACATTTTGTCTTGACTTGAGTTGCTTCTTTATGAAAACATTCAAGTTTGTATTTTTTTTATATGGAAGCAAAAGCATATAAATTAAATAACATATTTTCAAATAAAAACTAAAGAGAAGGCCAAAAAAAAAAAAAAAAAAGTGACAAATGTGTTAATTTTTCAATTTATGTGTAATTATGTATTTTATTTTTAATTATTTTTATTTGTTGATAGCAAAATTATGAACAAAATGGAAAATTTCAAATATTTTGAATATAATTTTTTTAAAAACGTTTTTGTGATTTTATAATGATTTATTACAGTAGCATGAATAAAATTTTAAGAATTCAATACAAATAGGATCATGTAATAAATTGATAAGATTAATCTAAAAACAAAATTAGGATAAACATGATTTCCTTCTAGATTGATTTTAATAATTAAATGATTGAGGATGATTACTTTTATTCATTTTTTTAATTTTGCTCAGCTTATTAAAAAAAAAGTTTTATTTAATTGAAAGCAAATTTTAATGAATATTTTGCTTATAAAACCCTATAACTTAAATATAAAAATAGATATAATAATGATTAAAAGTTAAATACTGAACACTAAAATGACTCTAAAAATTTATTTAAAATTTATCATTCACCCAAAGATTTCAAAATTTAATATAATATGAAGTTTAAATTTAACATAATTGTAAGTATTTTTGTACAGCATATAGTTTTATTTTATAAACCTGAGGGATATTAAAAACTAACATATATTTAGGTATTCAGTCAACAAATGATTTAATAAATAGAAACAATGTAAAAAAAATATCATTTTACAAATTATAGTTAATTCAAATATAAATTATAATTAAAATTATAAAAAAACATTAGTATAATCTGTAAACATCCTTAAAAGAATTTAATCACAAAAACTAAATATGTATCATTGTGTCAAAGTTAATCATAAGTAATTCAACTAGTTACTTTACAATTCTACAGTATGTTGAAAAACTAATTTACAATTTCCTAAAATATATAATTGTACAAAACTGATTTATTAACACCTTATTATATTGAATAAATTATTTTATAAATTGAAGAAATATTAAGAGAAAGTTTAAGCAACATTTATATTCCACCAAAGAACTAAATATTGTTCAATACTCTGTCTGAATAATTAGAAAAATATTTCAAACAATGATTTTTATTGAAAAAATTAACATTAAAAATATATTTATAAAGACAAAATATTTGAAAACAGTTACAAAAGGCACAGTTAAAAATTTAATATACAAATAATTAAAAAAATCCAATTAAGTTTTTCTTTTAACTGGAGATTATTCAATTAAAAAGAATGAATTGAGTAAGAAAAAGCAATATTTTATGAAAAGAAAATCTATGATTTAAATATTATGTTTTCTTTTCACTTTTAAAAATGCAAGAATATTTCAAACAGAACAAGAGGAAATAATTTAATTATATAAATTCCGATTAATGAAAAATAATCAAACTTTGACTAAAAAACTTAAAATTCCACAAATATCATTTTTTTTTTAATTACACCCTTAAACTTTTAAGTACTTTAAGTGGATGAATTTAAAATGCTAATACTTTATAATTTCAAATAGTCAATACCAAAAAGTTAAAAGATAGAAAACAAATACATTATACAGTAATATTATATAAATTCCAAATAAATAGGACAGGAATTATATCAACAATAGAGCCATCTGATTTGTTCAAAATTGCTTAAATTAAGAATTAAAAGTGTTATCTAAAAATTCCTATATAATAAGTGTGTGTGTGTGTATGTATATATATACACACATACATAGTAGGTGCTTGTTTTTACGGACCTCTAATTTGCAAACACATGGCTTTACACAATAGTGGTTTGTACTTAACAAGTGCAATATAGACACAATACTTTAATTCCCCAAAACACAAGCTAAAAACAAAATATCTTTTTGCAAATTCAATTTCATCGATAACTAACAGCCCAGCTAATGTTAAAATCTTGATTTTTTTTTAAGCAACTTGCGTGTGATTTCTCCAATTTAAATTAAGTCATGTCTTACAGCTTATGTATCAAAGTACTTGAAATTTTATTTCCCTTTTTTTTAATATAGACTCAGATGTAATTTGTATGTAAGAATTAATAGGTGATCAAATGATTGAAACAAAATGTATAAAATGAAAAAAGAACTTTCAGACATCAAACAAGTAGTGCTGTAAACATTTGTGAAAGACGCAGATAAATGGTAAACATGAGCGAAGAATTTTTTTTTCAGCAAAACAGTGAAATGCTTTGGTACATAAAAAAAAAAAAAAAAAAAAAAAGAAAGAAAAAATGTGTTTATAAAAAATCAATTGTGGAAAAAAAAAGCAATTATTTCGGTTTTTCATCAATAAAATATCTGTAAAAATTGCTTTTATGTATGAATTTTATTTTACGCAGTTTCATACATGGTAATTAAGTAATATTTTTCAAATAGTATTTTATTCATAAGGAGAATAGTTTGGCAACAAAAATGTTTAAAGAGGCAACAGTTATTTTTATTTTATGAACTATTTTATTGCTGCATTCAAGTTTTTGAAAATGAGAGTCTACTGTGAATGTGTATGTAACACATTCACAGTAGTTCACAGTTCGCTCTAAGATAATACATATGTATTATCTTAGAGCGAACCAAAGATATTGACTATGAGGAAAACAGGTTCCAAGCAGGGGAATTTAATAAACGTGCAACCACATCTTTTTTTACTGTAGCATCATTTGGTACCATACAAGCTCACATCAAATGAGTTTGGTATTGTGCTTTGATACTGTCATGGGCTGTCTAATGACCAAAGGCTTGTTAATTCACCATGCATTATTTGGCTTCAAGGAGGACTTTTCATAAATAATGGGATTACTTTCACAAACTTCAGAGGAGGGGTGGCCTGGTTAGTTACAACGATCATTCTTGTTAATGAAAGGTAGTGAGTTCCAATCCCAACCCAAGCAATGATCCGTCAATGACGGTTGGGGCATGTTAAATATGCCATAGTTGCAATGTCCTCCATGTGAAATGATACCTTCAGGGGATCCAAGTCAAGTATTCTTCTGCTTGGTCCCTGCTTCTAAATTATGAAGACTTCCACCCGGATGCTTCAATCAAACTGTTAAAGTACAACTCAGGGCTAGGTACAGAGAAGCATGCTGGAGTAACAACAACATACTGCAAGACAAAAGAATTGACGAAATCCCAATCATTTTTCTGGATGATTGTGCATTCAAAGAGCAGAAATGTAACATCCCTCTTCCATTACTACTTAACAATAACTAGAATGAAACTCAAATATTCTATTTCAAAGAGCATGGTCCAAGCAATAGCTACGAGGCTTTTACAGCACACTTGTTTTCAACAAATGCATTATAAAATTATATTTAATTTCGTTGAACTACATATAATTTTTAAAATATCAAAGAAAAATATGACATAATATCAACATTAAATTATAAGTCTTTCCTTTTATAGGATCAGAAGTAAAAGTGAAGTTAACCAATTAAATAAACAAGAAAATCAAGGAGAAAAGCTAAACAAAAAGTTCACAAAACTTGAAAGAAAGTGATAAAATAGAGATACTAAAAGTAAAAAGAGGAAAAAAATGAAGTTCTTTAAAAATAGTTTGTCGATAAGAATCTGGTGAGAAACAAAGAATATATGATTAAATACGACATGGTACAGATATTACATTATCTACCAAATTTAAATATAATGACTTAGTTTATATCATTAAGTCACCTCTTACTGTCAAGTTTTGAAATTTCTGGTTTGGTCAAGATAATGGATTACACATAAAATTTTAACAAAGGAAAATATTTTTATTAAATTACCTTTGAAGCCTATCAGCTAATAAAGCACCCCATTTACCATTGACTGGATCAAAGCTATGCTATAAAGTAGATTTACATAATATTAGAATGCATTTTAAACCATATGCCTATTTCATAAAAATACTACATAAATTTGATTTAAGAAGTTTATAATTCTATAAATCTAATTATATACTTGTTTTAAATACTTTTAATTAACCTAGAAATTTCATATTTATGTTTTCTAATAAAAAAAAGTAGCCAAATAGTTGTTTCAAATAAAACTATTTGGGTTCATTTTTCTGTGAGCTGTTATCTTTGGTTTTACTTTTGTGCTTTCAATTTATTATGAGAAAGCTTTACAATAATGAAATTTTTTTATTCTTTATATTATATTTTTCATGGTTGCCCTTTTCATTTGTCTTAGTCACAAAGAACATTTTGAAAGCTACATTTTAGACACTTCAATCAATATCCCAGGAAATTCAAATCCCGATTCAATCAAAGATACATCATGTTGGGTTATGTTGAATGGGGCATGCAAAATACATCATGGCCGAAGTGAAATGATAACTCCCAGATGATAAGTCAAGTCTGAGGGTCTTCTGCAGGACCTTTACTTCTAAATTATGAAGAACCACCCATTTGCTCAGTTAAATACTTTGCAGGCTTGAGGAAAAAGTTAGACTCAATATTTGATGGCTCATGGTCTTTTTGGAAGCTATAAACCAATAAAGCAGTTATAAATGGAGCAGACAATTCTGGACCTTTTAAAAGAGAAAGAGGATAAGTGATAAGCTCTGGAGTTTTTGCAATAAAGATTAAACTAAACAGGACTTTTTAAGGATTCTGAAGAAAAAAAGAAATTTTTAATAAGATCAAATAACAACTCAAAATTTGCAAAATTTTGAGATTAAAATTTTACAGAATCTGAAAATGTTGGATATTAGACTTTATTCATACACGATAAACTGACAGAAGCTTTGGCTTAAGACTAAGTGTCAATATAGGCCATAAAATGCACCTACTGCATTGCCTTTATATGACCTAATGTGATTGTATACATGCATGAAATTTGTCTTGTGTACTAGTAATCCTTGAAGTATTTGATTAGTAATTTGACTTTATTTAATTACAGTTCAAGCTTTTGAAATTAATGTAATGTTTATGTTTTGAAATTTTTTTGATATTTAAATTTACGAAGATAATTTACAGTAAATTTTTATTTTAAGTTTCTTAAGCAAAAATTCATTCAGAAAGTTTAAAAAATAAAAGTATTTTCCTATCATTTTCATTTATTCTGATACTTTCTTTTTCTTTGATTAGTATATATAGCCACGTAATTATTACGAGAATATCGTGAATAAATTTTTGGAAGCTATAAATAGCTTCCAAAAATTAGTTTAAAATTTAAAATAGAAGCTATATTGTCTAACTGATGCCAACAATTCTGTAAGCAGCAAAGTGAGTTATTTTATTTTATGTTTTCAATTAACATTGCTGATTTATGTTATATATTATGTATTGTTTATTTTTTTATGTATTTGCATTTATATTTATTCAGAATAATTACAATGTTTAGAAACTCGAGCTTTTTATGTTATGGATTCATTTTTATTGCTCAGCTTCTATCAAGGCTAGATTGCATTACATTGATTTTTTTTTTTTTTTAAATGGGTGCCACTGCCCAGATAAATTAAATTTGAGTTTTTATAAAAATGCATTTTATTTATATTACATATTATTTTTATTGCTCGGCTTCATGCAGTCTCGAGATTGCTCTACACTAATGTTCTTGTTTAAGGTGGGTGTCACTGCCTGGTTAATTAAAATTTGAGTTTTTATAAAAATGCATTTTATTTACATTATAGATTTAGCTTTATTCCTAGTTGTAATCTGACAGTCAACAATCAGTTGTTGACTGTTTGAAGCTCAGTTTATAGTTTTCATTAAATAATCTTAATTAAATTAGTTTTTAGAGAATAGCATTTTAATATATTAGTTTGGGGAAAAAGTAATCCATTATTTTTTCAGTAGACGCCTGTAGTGATCGATATCTCGTGAGTTATCTATCAAACAATTTCAGATTTATGCTCTTTGGGAAGGTGACATTTGACACTAAAATATCCTCTTGTGGTTTTTTGTTTGATTAATTCAGTTATGAGTACAAGGTTTTAAAAATGGAAGACAACAAACAGAAAATTCTATGAATTTTCATTTTTCTCTTGTAACGGCGAAAAAGATAGCCGGGTGGCTAAAATTGTGAAAGGTGTTTATCGTCCTATATAAGACTGTAACGACCAGTTACGTACAATTTTTCTTTCGTCGATTCCGTTCGGGTATTTTTGATGTTAGAGATGCACCTCGCATGTGGATACAGCTGAAAATGTCTATCTGTCGTCGAAAATGCCTATAAAATATCAAAAATGATCGAAGTTAACCGCGTGTCAGCAGTCCTAACGCGCAAGACCTAAAAATCTACATGAAAGCTGTTTTAAAGTGAATCCAAAAGAAATTACATAAAGTTGAGGTAAAAATAATGGATTTCTTTTTCCCTAACCTAATATTTAAATGCTAATAACTAGAATTATAATTAAGGTAATTATAATAAATATAAAATATTTTGATATTTGAAATAGTGCATGATAACAAAGTGGGATCAGTATATGGTAATCGGATATTGCATGTAATGACAAAAATTTAAATTGGCAAGAATTGTGCAGTTTGTTACAAAAATTGGAATTTGCGTCAAACTTGTACACTTACCTAGTCTTTTACTGAAGTTTTAACTGAAGGAAACTATCATTTCTCAAGAGACAATTGGATTTGATATTTTTATTTTTAATATTTACTTTATTATAATTATCCTTGTAAATAAATATTTACTTTTTTACGTATGAATATGTTTTACATATAGAATACTAAGGAATATCATGCTTCAAAGGCAGTTATAGAAACTGTGAACAGATAATTATTCTAATACCACTGCTGCGCAGTTAAAATTTTTAATAATATCATTGATAGTGAACTAGAATTCAATGTGGATAACTAACAAAACTTTAAGTTGCAATATTTTTAATTTGCTATTTTACAGCCATTTTTTACACAAAAGCTTATTCATTAGAATCAGGATTAAGATCGATATATAATAAACATCAATACATCAACATTTAATACAATAAAGATCAATACTAGAAGCAAGTATCGAACCAATTAATTGATGAAATAAAGAGCTAATCATTTTCTATAAAGTACAGCATAAAGTTGAAAAAAATGTATAGGCAAATTAAAGCATCCAATTAATTAAAAATGCATTAACAAAGTATAATTGTAAATAAAGTATAATTGGATCTATTACATATTGAAGAAGACAAAGATTATGTTGAAACTACTATATGTAGATATGGTTAGATCCTAGCAGAACCCACCCCCTTATCATGAATAATTTTGGTTGGTGATAAATTTCAGCAGTATTGGTAATCTTACTTTGATATCACTAGATTTGATTAACCCAACTTTTCAGGAATTCTTATTTCACCATTTCGTTCTGCTTTAAAGTTTTTCTTTTTAATCTGTTACCTTGGGTGTGAGTTCCCCTAGATTTTACTGACAGATAATATATTTTACCTTTTTCAACTTTAACTTACAGATTATTGAGGTGTAAGGAGAAAGAAAGACAATATATGCACCAGTTCATTATTTTATAAATGGCATGTTAGGATACTCTAGTATTTTTATTGGCGGCAATAAACATTAAAAAGGAAATAAAATGGCAATAAAAAGCATTAATATTATCATAGTAAAAAATACATTGTAAAAACATTTGAGATAATTGAATTGTAGAAATAATAGGAAAAGAACTAAAGCTTAAAAACATTCGAAATGATAAATGAAGCAGATTTCATTAATAATTTAGATACATTTCCATTTCGCCAGAACAGGTGTCATCAACAATTGTTATTACTAGGTGAAACAAAATATCACTAATTTCTGCTTCTACTATTATTTTTAACTTTCTAACTTTTAAAAACATTTTAAATAATGCCCTCAAAATAACTTTTTTTCAACATTTACTATTTCTTTGTTTTCCGTGGGTTGTCACAAAAGATGTCACACGGTGAGAATAGCACCGGCGAAATGCAATAGTACTTAATTTTATTTCAGAATCGGTAAACAATAAAGAAATCCTTCTCTCGTTTTTAAATCAGTGGTTCATTAAATAATAGCAATGGATTAAAACAAGAAAACAAACTTGAGTCAAAGAGTCGCCAAATAATATAATTTTGGGCCATTGCACAGTTTCATTAGACATTATAAAATCTGATTTGCACTTGATTAGTTTAAGTGGGGAGTATATTATGTTAAGCGTTTTTGGGTCTTTATATGAAATAACTTGCTGATAATGATTCCATGTGATTCACGATTAACGAAATTTTTCCCATAATCCATTTGAATTCAAAACTATTTCATATTTTTAAACATTAAACCTACGTATTTACAAGTGATGCCACTTCACTTATTTAAAAAAACATGATTGCAAAAATTCCTAAAATATTTCTAAATTTTAAAGTTGCTGTAGTATTTTTGAAATTTTTAGATGATTGACTTTATGTTTTTTATATCTTTCTTTTAATGGTAATTTGTGTTCAGTTCCATTTTATAAGAATTTGTGTTATTAATTTTTTTTCTTTTTTTTTTTGTAAAATTTATCGACTACCTACAATTGTAACTTTTAAAGTGTCAATATCTGGATAAAAATTGTTTACAATAAGTTAGGATATTTAGTTTTGTAAATAAACTTATAAATCTAGCTGTGAATTCTTTTACTTTATCTTTTAAAATGTTTAATATCTTATATATTCTACTGATATCTGATGTCTACAATATTGCAATATTACGTTGTACCATAAATAAAAATTAAATGAAATATAATTATTGACTTTACTTATAAAAATTAAAGACCATAGAACTTTTAATTTGAAGACAGAGTATATCTCCTTCTATCAAAGCCATCAGAGCGTGAAAAACGTGTAAATTATTGTTTTCATTATATGTGACATCCTTATATTGAATTTTTTATTTCATCAAAGTTCATTCATTTAGCTATTTTATCTGTTTTAAAATTTTATTATGATGTCTGGTGCTGTGATTATTTTCATACTTCTCTGTTAAAATTAAAAAATTGACTGTGATTCATTGTGATCAATAATGAAAATTGGGCAGAATATGGATAAGTTATTTTAAGGATTAAAAAGCCAGTCAAGGGATGATGCATTCCATAAAAAGAGAGTCACCACTCAAACATGATTTAAAACTTGGTGTAAATAAATCCCTCCCTATAAAAACACAAGATGGCGAAAATTTAATAGGATTGATGACTAAAAATTTGAAATCTCAAAACTCTCCACAAGCATCATCATCAAAAGTAAACAGTAAAGCTGGAAGTCCTAAAACCAAATTACCCATTAAACAAGAAGTTTCTCCAAAATCTAGCATAAAAAAGTTAACTAAGCGTAAAGAAGAAAACATTGAATCAAAATCACCTAAGAAAAAAGCAAAAGGTGATATTAATGTGGAAAATAAATCTAAAAATTTGAATGAGCAAAAATTGCATATTAAGAAACAAAATAAATCCAAATCAATATACAATAAAGATAGTGCCAGTTTTGTGTGTAAATTTTGTTGCCGTCGTTTTCGTTCAGTTGAGCTATTAAAAGAACATTTACTTTCACATGGAGATAAATCTGAATATATTTGTCATATCTGTAATCATGAAGCTGCTTGTTTTTCTGCTTTGATGACACATGTGGTTAAACATAGTCGAAAATCTGATAAAGAGATTATGTCAAATCAGACTTCCAATAATTTATCCAATCTGGAAAAATCAAAACCTTCATTTTCTTGTAATATGTGCAAATCTTCTTTCTCGTCTTCTCAAAAATTAGCAAATCACCTTTGTCCTGCAGCTGTAAAAAAAAATGAATATCTGTGTGCTTATTGTGGGCAAGTATCTGGATCTGTTGAAGATTATCGCTGTCATGTTCAAAGTCACTCTGTAACTCCTTTTATGTGCACTCACTGCAAGCAAAAACTTCCCACAAAAAAATTGCTTGATAAACACTTTGACTCATGCAAAAAACGTCCAAAGGCAAAATTTAAGTGTGAGATATGTTTTTTTGAGTGCAAAGGCAAACGTGAATTAAATCATCATTTGAAAATTTGCAAACTCGTACAAGAATCACCTCCTTTAAATTGTACACAATGTCATTCAAGTTTTTCTAACAAAGTAAATTTCCAATTACATCGTAAAAATTGTAAAGCCAATGTTGAATCTTGTAAAACAGACCAAGCTGAAATTGACAAGAATTCATTTCTCTGTTCAACATGCGGTGAAATCTTTGATACTAAAGTTTGTTATGATATACATAAGCAAGAGTGCTCTGATGATAGTCCAGATATAAATGAAAGAACATCTGTTCTTTGCTCTTTTTGTGGGGATTTTTTTCATTTTTTACAAATTGAAGAACATAAAAGAATTTGTAATTCTCAGCATAATAAAGATTTATCCACCCATCAAAATAAAGATGTAGATGTAAATAAACAATTGAATCTTGAAGATTCTCCTAACACACGGCGAAGTGCAAGATTGGTCAGGAAGAAAAGTATCCTATCTTCCGAAGAAGATGCCAGGAGAAATGATGCACCGAAACCTAAACGCATTAAAAAATTAAAAATTGTAAAGAAATTTAAAGGAAGGAAAGGTCGTCAGTCTAAATTAGGGAAGGAAAATTTTATGTGTGGTGAATGTAGCCTTACATTTTGTAGCAAATCAACTTTACTGCGCCATAAACGAATGCATTCAGGAAACCCCTGGTATTCTTGCCAATTCTGTGGTAAATATTTCTTTCGTAAGGATGTTTTTAATCGTCATGAAATGAATGTTCATAGTAAAAGTAATAAAACTGTATTTTGTTGTTACTATTGCAAGCTTTTTTTTAATGCTGCATCTCTTTTAAAAGAGCATGTTGCTGCTAATCATAAAGAAAATTCAGTTTTTCATGTTAAGACTCGCATCATTGCAGAGAATAATACGCAGGAGGACAATGATACGCATATTCAAATTAAACAAGAAGCTGGAACTGTTGAAAATGAATCTCCACCTACATCTGCAGGTTCACCTAAAGGAGTACACTCTACATCTTCATATATGGTCTCACCGTATAAAAAATGTGGTATTTGTTTTGAAACTTTTGAAACTAACTTGGAAGTTGAAGAGCATTTGCTGTCTCATCCTCTTCCCGAAAACTGTGAATCTTCTGAGGGTGGTATTAGTATTTCAAATGCCCCTAAGGTAGATGAAGTAGCTTCTTCAAATATAACTAGTAAGATTCTAACCTCAAATGATCAGTCGTCGTCTGTTGTGTCCATAAATGCAGATATAACCACTAATGTAATTTCTTCTAAACCTCGTAAAAGATTAAAAACAACACCTACTAAAACACTTAATGAACTTGATCAATCTTCTCAAAAAGATACTCTTTCAACTGATTTTACTCACAATGAAAAGGAAATTTATCAATGTAAACTTTGTTTAAAAACATTCAATAACAGAGATTTATTTGCTGAACATGAAGCTCAATCCCATGTTATGCTTGATTGGTATCAGTGCTTAGTATGTGATGCTTCTGGTACCAAAAAAGATATGCAAGAGCATATGTTTCAACACATGTACAAAGTTGGAAGTTTCGTGGTGGCTAATAATTATGATGGTATGAATGATATTTTGCCTTGCTTACAGCAATATGATATTGAATCAAATGACTGCTGTAATGCCCCTGCTGCAGCTATTGTTGAAAAGGATCAAAATGAATCAATAAAGTTATCTGAATGCGATGAAATAAATATTGAATTACCAAAACTAAAATATTGTGGATCTTCTTGTCCAGAAATGAATGATATGTCCATTTCAAATGCTTCAAACTCTGTCAAGGTTGCAGATAGTGTTTCATTGAATCTGGAAGTAGAAAAACCATCAACAATAGAACATGTGTCTTCTGAGTGCAGTGATGATTTTATTGATTCAAATATTGTTATTTGTAATAAAAATATTCCTGAGGAAAATACAGTGATGTCTAACAAAGATATGTTTGAAAGAAATACTTCACACAATCATGATTTAGAAAAAATTACATCAGTTTGTTCAGAAAGGATAAATGTTCCTAACAATTTATCTGAATCAAATAAAAATAACAGTAAAGATCCTTTTCAAGAATTACGAAGAATTCTTAAAGAAGATAACATACCTTTGAATGAAGGAAATAAAAGTGCAATTCCAAATAAAGTCCTAATTTCTTTGGATGACAAAACTTCAGATAACCAGAATCATTCGCAGTTACGTTATCTTCTTGAAAAATCAAATTTTGATGAAATACCTGATAAAACAGATTCTTATAATCAGCAAAATGAAAATGCCAAAGAATTGGATGCATCAAAATCTGAATCAGAACAAACATCTGATGCCATATCTTCTATGAAAAACCTAATTCAAGACTTGAAATCCTTAAACAAGTTAGTCGCAGAAAGTGCGCCAGATCCTGATATTTCTGATGAACTTAATCTGAAAACTTTGCCTGAAAAAGGGAAAACAAGTGCAGTAACGACGAAACCAAGCTTCAATACATGTCTTAAATTTGATATAAACCAGTCTAGGGGTGAATATTCTGAAACATCTAACGTAACGAAGCTCGATAAAAATCTATTTGAATTTCACAAAACTGATAAGGGGAATAATATATTCCAACCCTCTAACTCTCAAAACACTATATTGGATTTTTCTGACTTGCTGAAAATTGGTGACACCATTGGTGCGAGTGACAATAGTATTTTTGGTTGTACATCTCAAAGTAGTGGATTGTTCGATCTTCACAATAACGCACAGGATGTAAATCCTGCTGAAAAAGAGAAAGACTCAAATAATTCTTGTGGTTTTGGCAACAATTTGCTGTCAACTGAAATGTTGAAGTGTAACAATTGCAATGAAACTTTTGAAGAATACAGTGATTTAATTAAGCACTCGTGTTCAAAAACTGTTTCTTCGATAGAACAAAGTACTGAAAATAAATCTAAAGCCAATTTCTCACTGCCTTTTGATCTCACCAAATCATTTGTAGAAACCGATGTTAAAACTGCCAAAAATAAGCATACTACTTTTGAAAACTCTATTCATAGATCAGAAACTATGTTTTCATGCTGTATTTGCAGTAAAACACAAAACAGTCATTTTAAACTTGAACAACATTATCATTCTGATCATAATTGTTTCACAGGAAATTCATTATCTAATAACAAATGTGTTAAATGCTATGAAACATTTTTCACTGTTGCAGATTTTATGAAACACTCTCTAAATTGCTTAAAATCAAACTGGTACAGTAACAATAGTCTACAAGATGGCTTAAAATATCAGGGTGTCTTACAATCTTTACTCTCAAAACCAGAATCCCAAATTTCTCCAAATTGCACTGATATTACATCTGATAATGACTTTTCATATGATAACATTTTAAATTTATCACGCAATCCATTTTCTTGATGAAAATTAGTTAATTTAATATAAAAATTAATTTATTTGTAATATTTTAAAAAAATTATTTAATTTCTATAGGATTATTAATGTGTAAAGTTTCAGTTAAGTTATTTATTTAAACATTGCCATTAATCTTCTTTTTTTTTGTAGCATTTGAATGTGTTGAATCTTTCTTTTTTTTTTATTTCATTCCATTACCCAGTATCACTCATTTAAATGGAATATAAAATTTTAGATTGCCAAAAAAATTTTATGTTAGATATAATTTTAAAATTTTATATGTTAGAAATAATTTAAAAATTGTTTCCAATTTTTTTTTTTTTTAAAAAAATATATTATTTTTATGGTTAATGCAGTTTGAGAATGTTTTTTATTATTATCTAAAGTATGACTTCTGTGACTTGTGGCTCACAACAGCAAAATGAAGACTTCAATTCAAAAGTATTTTATTATTATAATATTATTTCAAATAATTTATTAAGTATTTTATTATAAATATATGTTTTATGTTTTAGTGATAAGATTTTGATGAAGCATTTTTCTTTTGCATTGTATATATATGGTATTATGTAAAAAAGTCCTTTTTTAGTTCACACGCGGAGTTGGATTCACATATTTCGGACTAGAAGCTTACTAATTCTCTGTTTTTTAGATTATGATATTAATTAAAATTTTTCTGTTTTTATATTTAAAAAACAAATATTATATTTATTTTTAAAAATTTATACTATTTTTATACATTGAACCATGAATACAAATTTCTGTTTAATGCAGATTCTCATTTGAACATTATGGCTTCTTATAGAACTTTGAAAGCTGACCAGTTACTTCTTAGTTGTGCAATTAAGTGTGCAGCTGAGTAATTAGAAGTTTAATAGATTATGGGCTCAATTTCTACTCCGGACATGTATATTTGTAGTGTTCTGGGGAACAACTTTGATGTACCCCCCCAAAAATTAAGCGCCAAATTTGGCACTTCCTACGAACTTTTTAGGGTTGCTGTTTCTTATTTTTTTGTTACCAATTTAGATTTTTTCAGCTTTTAGGTTTTTGATGTTGCCAAATTCGGTATTTTCTTGTATTTTGTACCATTTTCTGAGTTTTTTTTAAAAGATTTTTATGTATTAATTATTTGTATTTAGCGAGAATCCATCTTGGCGAGTAAAAAAGGCGCCAAAACTGGTATTATGGTTGGTGAGGGAAGAAAAAGTCGCCAAATTTCCGATTTGGGGGAGTATATCAAAGTAGTTCCTGTTTTGGAGTTCGTTTTAAACTGTAGGTCCTAGTTGAATTAGTTTTTTGTGGGGAAAAAAATGACTTGTAGAACATCAAAACTAAACCCAAACCATGCTATTCATAATTTGAGAATACAAAAGCATAATCCATCTTTTGTAAATTTCTATATTGAGAATATTTACAGATAATTAATATTTATCAGATCTAATGCCCCTTTGTTAATTTAGAGAAGAAACTGCTTGCATCAATCTTAACACTTGAATTGATTGACTCTATATACCAAAATTACAAGGCATTTACTGTTTATGACACTATTAATTGGTGAAATCCTGGCTTCTTCCACTTTTATTTAAAAAAATTTTGCTGATAACAATTTTTTAAACCTTTTTTTTAGGCTTTCTTTTAGTGTTTTAATGTTCTTTTTTAAAACAAATTATTTTCCTTAAAGCATTTAAAAAAAATAATATACCATGTTTTCCTATATATAATCTGCAGAGGTGTATTATCCATACAACTTTTTTTTTTTTTTTTTTTTTTGAATAATAGAAAAAAAAAGCATTGCATAATCTGCTAGGAATAGTTTAAAATATGTACTGCTGATAATATGAGTGTCACATAAAATAAAAAAAGGAAAATTTTGATTTAAAATATAATATATTGTCAGAAAAAAAATCATTTATCATGAAAAAGATCTGTTTGTATCGACCTTATCACAAAATGCTTTAAACTTGAGATGAAATCACAAAATCGATCAAGATTGATAATTTCGAGAAGGTTCTTGTAAAACTTATCGATATTTAGATTTAATAACTTTTAAAATGATGTTTGACTTATTTAAAAATATATATATTTGCTTCATTAAAATTTAAATGAAAGAAAGGGATTATTTACAAACTGCGTATTTTATACATTTTTCTTTTAAACCGTGCGTGCTTTGTTTTTCACTTCATATTAACATGTTTGTCACCATTTTTTTTATATTTTTTATTATATTTTCTGAAGCTTTTAATTTAGAATCTGTTGTATAACTTAAAAGTTTTCGCTTCCATATGACGATGCACAAATTTGAATATTTTTAAAAATAAATAGTTCATGTCATGGCAAATTGCAAAATGAGATTAGCAAAATAGAACTGTAATATCTTTACGAGGAACCGAATTCGTTCTTGAATTTAATTGGACAAAGCTGATTATAGCTTTAATTGCTCAGTTGTGTCATGGTACCGCCTGTTATTTATTTTGTGAAACATTAACAGTATTTCTTTAAAAACTTGTAAGTTTTTCTGATGGAGAATTTTTATTGTCAGATTATCGGCGACAGTGTATAATACGCTCAACTAAATTCGGAACTTTACACATATTTTGCAGAATATATACAGGAAAATGTGGTAATATTTTTTTCTAACTAATATAATCAATTTATAAATAGAATTAAAGGACCTAAACTATTTTTTACTGGTGATTACAATTTACTTCAGAAATTTACTCATAAAATACTTTATTAATTCTTGAAAACTTCTTGGTTTTAAATTTTATTTAGAAGTTGTATGAAAATTTTATAAAAACACATTATAAGATGAATACATGAAAATAAAAAAATAAATAATATTAAATTTGCAACACACATTTCTAAAATTTAAGATTGGTGTAGGAGTTAACTTGATTAAATTTTTTATCTATCTATCTATCTCTATCTATCTAATATATATATATATATATATATATATATATATATATATATA
>JAPDSC010040933.1:0-12660 GCA_026290005.1 Latrodectus geometricus
AAAGTCACTATTTTCCGATAAGATAACGAACGACCTAACCAACCAGGTCAAAGAAACCTCTGTGCCGCTTAGGAACTTACTGAATTCGGAAAGAGGGCCTTATTTTTTTTTTAATAGAGCACCCTCATATGAAGGTGGAAGTACGACAGTTGCCCATAGATGGCAGCACCATCTAGGTCTTCCAACTTAGAGATATGAAGCCTGAGAGGACCCAAGGCCTGGCTCCTATCACCCCCAGAGGTATTAATTTGGAATGGGAAAATGGAGGATATTGCAACCCGATGTATTTTACGTGCCCCAGTCACCATTAGTGAACACGACGAATCTTCGGCTAAGTCCCTATCGATTTTGTTTTTCATTTTATAATGAGAATTTTATCAGGAAACCATAGTAAAATTAAAAATTTCGTTAATTTTCTTTATTAAATTTCAATAAAAAATTTCTATATATAGTATCATATTTTATATATATGAATTCTTAGGACCCTCGGTCAGGAAAACAGATGTGGGTACTGTAGACCTTGGTCCCTCTACGGGCTGTCCTGCAACTCAATTTAGATAGTCCCTTTCAATGGAGTCTTGCGTTTGATAATAATAAAGTCTTCCATGAATCTTAACACTTTTTCACTTAGTGTGTAGCTCTGTTATGGCATGATTATTGACTTTTCTATTAATGCCTAAATGTAATATAGCTAAAGCCCCAAAATTCAAAAATATTTGAAGAAAATGATATGCTATTTCTTTAGCCATCAAGTTAATAGCTGCCAACTTTGTTAAATGATTTTGATACATAATTATAAACTTTACGACAATGAAATACATAACAAGTTTTTTTAGATGCACTATATATATATGCTTCAATGAACATGATATTTTGAGTTTAACTCGGAACTGAGCATTCTTTTCATAACAATGAATTTTTTAGGTCCAATATTTTTCAATTTATACTGTCTACATAAATTCATATACAACATTACAGAATCTCATGCAATATTTTCTTTTTTATATTTAATTTGCAATTTTTTTAAACATACCTGTTTTTCTTGCGTGTCCTATTCAGATGTGAGCTTAAAATAAAATACTGGTTAATTTATCATTGGTAACATAAAAAAGATACATTTGTTTCCTTAACTCTCATGATTAATTCTTTAGCTTCATGATTAATTTTATAAACTTTAAAACGTTTTAGTCATTCGTAATCTAAGGTATGTTTAGAGAAAATCACTTCATATAGTGTTTTAGTACTAAGAAAAATATGTACTCTTAATACAATAACTTCCACACTTCAAAGCTAGTAGATGAAAGAAATGAATAATGCAAATTGATATATAACTGTTATTGGTTCCATATGAAGGCGAGGGATAATCGGTCAACAGGATTTGGCAAATTGTTTTGAGACAGCCACCATCAGTAAATGCTTTTTTTTCCCCGAGTGTTAGCCGGCCTGGCAATATGGGTGCGCTGCTCCACTTTTTCAACTGAACCGCAATTGGGTGTAGAGTCTGACTTCCACAGTACACATGCCATATGTACCATTTATAGGCATTTTATAGGTTTAAGTACCATTCATACAATGAAAGGACAAAGACAAGAGAGAGAAAGAGAAAGTACATCCATGCCCGAACAGACATACGAACCCAGACCCTCCTATCCGCAGTTAGGCACGCTGACTACTAAGCAGAGTAGGCGGTAATGTATGTTTGTAATACTAATAAATATTTATTAAGTAAAGAAAACTAGAATGTTTCGGAATACTTAGAAAATATGCAGATTTTGAGACAGAAACCATATGGAACACCTCATGTTGATGAAAAAAGGATGACCATGAAAATTTTTTATTGTAGTAATGAAATAGTATTTACGAATTTTTTTAACTCTTATTCTGTTTTAGATTTGATATATATATATATATATATATATATATATATATAATTAGCAAAAGAACGTCAGACATTATTTTAATTTTTGAATAAGAACAATGTTAGAATCAAGGTGTCGATGGAGAATGTTAAAAGTGTTTTGTTTTCATTTATAACAATTTTATGCAATTTTATTTTGTGTTCTGTGCATTACTAGAAAATAATAAATAATTGGATGCGAAATAATATTTCATAAATCTGCGGAGCAAAACTAATTTAACATATAACAATATTAATCATAGGAAGAAGGATATTTGAACGATTCATTTTAGAATTGCTGAAAGATGTAAGAACCTGGATAGGCATAAATGTAAGCCATATTATCCTTAAATATTCGTGGTCAGATGTAGGATGATTTATTCAAAAATTTTTATCATTATAATGATTTTTATTATCGTTTTTCGTTTATTATTTTTACATAATGGTTGTTGGTACAATCCAAGGAAAGTCCAATCCCTTAATGACAAACTAATAATAATAATAATAATAATAAAAACCGCCAAGGCAGAACAAAATGACCAAATAAGAATTCCAGAAATAGTTAGGTTTATCATATCTCGTCCATTAAATTAGGATTACCAAGACTGACGAAATTTATCGGCAACCAAAATTATTCTCGCCAAAGGTGTGGACTCTGCTTGAATCCAATCATTGTTATTTATTCATTTATAGTTCTTTACCTGTTACATCTTTCATTTTCACACTAGTGTATATCAATGTAGTTTACGTTTGAGAAATTATTATTGGCCTACAATTGAAAAACCTTGGAATGAGCTTAGCATCTGAATTTTGTTATACTAATTTTCTCAACATCCATATACATAGCAGATTGCCACTAAAGATTGATATTTTCATAAATAGTCTGTCGTATTCATGTGACGCAAGATAGGAGTACCAGGAAATATCTAATCTTAGCATAAAAACAGATATACTTGTAAACATCTCTTGTCTCATTGGTCATCAGTGGTTAATATCTAAGTGTTCAGAGTGGTAGAGCTTTGACATGAAGTCGAAAATACGCAAGCAGCTGTAAGTTGTAGCAAAAATCTTATAATATTCATAGTTTTTCTCTTATCAGAAGGACATTTTGTGAATAGTGAGATGTATTCATGTATCATGCATCAACGTATTTGTCAGTGGCTAGAATAGTTAATACCTTTCATTTCAAATAGCACCTTCTTTCTATTGGATCCACAGTTAGAGATTCGACACGAAATGGAAAATAGCCAAGTAGCTGAAGTTGTTGCAAAACTTTTATTGATTCTCTGTTTTTCACTTTTCAGGAAGCACTTTTAGGAAATAATGAAATATTTTCCTGCGTCAGGTATATTTGTGTTTGTCAGGGACTAAGTTCCAAGCTAATACCTTCCAGTCCAAAGAACACGTTCTTACTACTAGACTTAGAGCAAGACCTTTGAAAACTAATAAAAAATAACAGAGTAGTTGGAGATTATAACAAAAATTTTAAAATTCTGAAAGTATTTTCTTTTAGGAAGGGCATTTTATAGTTATTTTAGTGAAACGGTACTTTTGTCAGTAATTACACTGTAATATTTACCATTTTAATACGGACATACAAGCTAATATTTTCCAATCCAAAGAGCACGTATTTACTATTTGACTTAGAGTAAGACTTGAAACCTATTAAAAAATAATAGAGTAGATGAAGGTTATTACAAAAATCTTAAAATACTGATAATACTTCTCCTTTCAGAAAAAGCATTTTATAAATAGTAAAAAGTTCTGTGTTCACAGGTGAGAAACGTTAAATGAGTAGCAGTTTCCAGTCTTGTTATGCAGCAAGACTACCCATTTCTTGCCGTTATTGAAAAAAAAAAAAAAAACTAGACTGTAATAATTTTATATTGTATTAAAATACTTAATGAACCTTAATAAGATATACCTTTTACTTAAAATTATAAGAAATTTAAGAAAAAGTATTTGTATAATATTGAATTGTCTTAAAGATTCTTTGTATTCAACAGAAATGAATATATGTATACAAAACTGAATAACAATACTTAAATCATAATTTTGCTTAAAGGGACAACACTCTTATAAATTTTAAATATTAATCCTAAATAATTTTGCATTGTATTTAAACTTTTAACGTACCTAAATTAGATATCTCTTTTACTTAAAATTATAAGAAATTTAAGCAAAAGTATTTGCATAATATTAAATTGTCTTAAAATATCCTTGTAGTCCAACAAAACTGAATATATATGTACACAAAACTGAATAACAATACTCGATATATTCACTCGAATATTCTAAAATAGCTTTTGTGAGACAAAACATTAGAGACTCACAGCCGACAATGACAATTGAAGTTCTTAAAAGGCTTCTTCGGACTATTAAAAGCATTCCATAGTCGAAATCAATTACCATTGTTTACTTAAACAGTTTCTCCAGTCATTTTGAAATATCGACAAGGGAAATTCAATTACGATTCCGATTTAATATTCCAATTAAACCTCTCGATACAAGGAAGCCATCAACTACTAATTCACTTCCGTTCCAGGGATTTTTAGGCTTCTTTCGCTCGGGCTTAGACGTTATTGTTCCAAACGTCTGGAATGAATTTTGGAAGAAGCCGAAATCATAATCAGATGTTTGCTTAAACCATTTTTCTATTTAATTGTCTTAAATATTTTCTTCTTTGGAAGCAGTTACCATGTTCTAAAACAAAACTCATGAATATTCAGATGGCTCAGAATCAATAATAAATGTCTCTTGTATGTTTTCAGATCAGCTCTGCCGGCGACTCAACATCAAAGGGCCCGACATAGCCAAGAAGATTATGAGCCAAGTGAAGGAAACCCCCCAGGTAAGCCCTTCCACCTTCCGGAATTAATTAATTCTGACAATATTTGTTTGTTCTGCCCGACGAATATTCGAAATGTTTTGGCCCCAGGGGGGAGACACTGACTTTTTCGCCTTCTCTCCAAAATTATTATTCCAGAGCAACAGAATTGAATTCCGGATTTGGAGATGTTGCTTGTTGATATATTCTAATTATTAGCTTTGCCACATCAAATGAGCTAATCTAAGATAAATATGCGAATAAATATGAGTTTCTTGGTTCGTGGGGGTTACAGTTAATCGAAAAAATTATTGTTATTTAAATGAGAAATATACTTTTGGGAGATGTTGATAAGAAAGTGTGTGTGCATTTCAAGTTTCTGTCATTAATGTAAAACATATTATTTTTGGTAAATAGACAGTGAATAAATTTAATTATTTATCTAGATATGCTGCACTGTAGATAACCTTAGTGTTTAAATTCTGAAGCAATGCCTTGTAATATAGATACAACTGATGACTTACAAATGGAAAAATGATTTCTTGCAGAAGTGGTTTTGATAGATAAAATTCGATATGATTTTGATTTGTAGAATTAATATTATTATATTTTATACCAAAGAAGAAAATGATAGATTTGTTTGATGAATTTACAGTAATCCACTTAAACACATTGATAACTTTTCTGTATTACTTGCTTCTTGTAACTCGGACTTTTCTTCATGTGGAATGGAACCATATCACAAGCATCGATGATATATTAGGTTGGGGAAAAAGAAATTCAAAATTTTCAAAATTTTTATGGCAGATGGTTATTTTGATCGATATTTCGTAAAATATTGGTCAAACAATTTCGGATTGATGCTCGTTGGAAAGGTGACGTTTTGCACTAAAAAACTCTTTTACTGTTTTCTGTTTTGTCCATTCGGTTGTGAGTTACAGGGTGTTAAAAGTGGAATTCAACAAAAGGAAAATTCGGTAGATACTTTAATAAAAGTGATAATGCAAGTCAGGGGGTCAGAAACTGTGGGTGGCGTTTACGGTCCCGATTACGTAACAACCAATTATGGGAAATTTACGTTAAACCGATTCTGTTTAAGTATAGCACCTGTTGAAAACGCTTCTCGCACAGTTGGTCCGTCATCGAAAATATCGATAAAATTACTAAAATGATCGATGTTGTTTAGTCGCAACATCGCATAGGAGCTAAAAATATACCATAAAACAATTTTAAACTGTATAAACAAAGCGAATCCCAGCCATTTTAAATTAAGCTTTGAAGTTCACATAAAAATAATGGATTTCTTTTTCCCCCCGACTACTATAATTTGATTGCAGAAAAATATGGATTATAATAACTATCTTTTGAGTTTTTTGTGTAAGTGCCCCTATTGATAATTTTTTTAAGTGCCTACTAGATATAAGAAAGGTTTGATGTGTGTTAATGGTTCCAATCAAACAATCTTTTTAATTAGAGAGACTTGTAGCTCTTTAGGAGGTTGATAAAAACGCATGAAATGATTTTAACTACACAAATCTATATGAAATAAATTGATATATACATTTTTTTTAGATTTTTAAGATTTTCACAACTTTGAATAAGGAAATTTTGAATCTCCTTTCGATTATTCGAAATAAATTTTCCTTAAAATATTCCATTGTTTTTATCTTTTAAAAAATTAATATATTTGTTTGTAATGGATCATTCTTTTTTAAATATTTCGATTTAAAACATTTCCTTCTATCGAAACTTAATTTTGATTCAAGTAATATGATTTCATTATTTTTAATAATGTTCATTTTCTAGAAAATTCCGTTTAAGAGAAACGTTTCAATTTATTACTGAATATTTCCGGTTCTTATTGCTGTGGTGACAATAACGAATCAAAGTAGGTAATGAAGTAAGGAAATAAAATCTATAAATTTACTTTTAACAAACTACGTAATTTCTGTTTTCGCATATTGTAATGTATCTACAGCAAAATTTTAATAATTACAAAACCAAACTGTCAAAGTTTTTATTTTATTCAAGTATTCCTATAAAAGTTTCATTAAATTTAAATAAATTCAATTAAAAGTCATAAAAATGTTATTTATTTTAGAGCTTGAAAAATTTTTTTTTAACAAGTCATTGAATGTCTATAGAAATAGTGTTGTTAATGAATCCATAATGAAATCTCGTATAGATGCAATTTTACTGTCAAAATTATATTTTAATCCAAATTTGCTCAATTTTCATTAAAATATATCAATAATTCAGAGACTAATGTAATATTTAAGAAAAATAAGAATGTATTTTTCGTAATTTTTTCTTAAATTTAAAAGTTAAAACATATGTTACAATGTTGGTTTCTCAGACATTACTAAGCTTTAAAAACGGACAAAGCTTGATTTGTAGTTCCTTTTTATGTTTAAATCTGATTAAACATAAAAAGGATTTTTTTTTTAAAGTAAAATATTAATAAAATATATATTATTAAAAGTAAATATGTTCTCCAATGTACCTTTTAATACCACAGTTTACCACATAAAAAATAATATCACTGATATTAAATTTTCAAGCCGATATTTTACAGAGTAGATATTAGTGACTTTGCTTATATGATCCACAAATGTATAATTTTCCTGACGTTAATCATATATAGAAAATAAAGTATAAAAATCCCGAAAACTTCTGCGTAAAGATTCTAAGCCAAAGTTTGTGCTAGAGAATAGATTGATTGTAATTGATCAATAATATTTTTTTAATATTAGCTAATATTTACTAATATTTTTTTAATATAGTATAAAAATATAAAAAAAAACATTTTAATCCTCCTTGCCAATTTAAACTAATCATAAAGTGGATGTTATGATGTATTTATTGCTTGCATAAACAATTAAATATTAATATTTAATGTGTTTTACATGCTACATGAAATAAATTTATCTTTTCTTAATGATGAAAAAGTATTTATTGTTTAATAGCGGTATCGAGAGACAAATCTCCAATAATATATAAAATAACCCATCCCACCAAGATATTCAACAAAACTTTTTTTCCCACTGCTCACTGAAGATCTCATCCCACTGACAAATTGACTTGTTTTTGATGGGTGGACGAAATTGTATATTCAACATTATTGATGAAAACGATTATTTGCTTAACTCACAGACCAATTATCAGTAAAATAAAGTGACGTACACATGATCTCAACTGTAACGAAAGAAACAACCACTACATGGTTAACATTTACAACGTCTTATAGTATAAGTTATTACGCATTTTTATGAAGGATAAATTATGAGGTTTGAAAACAACATTGAAAGATGAACTATTAATACATATTTTAATAGTCAATAAAAATAAACTGGTATAAGTGAAGCAATTTATTTTTTTAAAAGATTGAAAGGATATTTCTTCAGAAACTATTTCTTTAGTAGCATCTCAGGTAAAAGAAAATTGCATCCAGAGTTTTACAAAATTCATATTTGTCAGAAAATAGTTTTTTGTACGTACTCCATCCCCTCCCCCCTCCCAGAAAAATCGACTGCTTCGTAGGCACGAGAGAAACTCTCTGGATGGCCTGAAATATCTGTAAGATCAACAACCCTGAGAGCCGTAAACAGAGGGAATATCCCATGCCACTTATTTTATGCATGAAGTGCAAGCTTAAATATTTTATTTTGTTGGCCCCGTATTTGTGTGCAGTCTTTCCTGCTATCTATTGGCATCAGTCCTGGAAAACATTTTCCGAGCGCCACCTACACGCACAAGAGAGCATTAATATTGTTTACTCGATAATTTGCGTGTTGTGTATAAAATATGGATCGAGTAGACTAAACTTAGCTTTTATGGATTGAGAGGGGGAAAAAATGAAATGCTTAATATTTATTTGAGAAGTATATTAAAGAAGATTATTTTAAAGAGCAATATCCATTTATTTAACGATGAATTCATTTAAATTTTCCGTTTTATATGCAATAAAAAACGTTTTTCATTGCTTTTTCCATTATCTTCAGATAGAGCATCTCTGTTGAACTGAAAATAATCTAAAGATATTTTAATAAAATTTTGTTTTCAAGAATGTTGAAAACCATATAGAAGAAACAAATGTTATATTTATCCATTTATGTCTTATTATTTAAATGGTCTATTGATAATAAATCACCATAGGTTATTAATAAATGGGAATATTTCTTAGTAATATAATAAATTTTGATTTTTATAAACGGTAGAACTTGTATATTATTTTTTAAACATATAAACAATCAAACACAAAATTATCTGTTATAGCCCAATTTATATCTAACGATCAATTATTCAGATACCTTGCAATGTTCTAAACTGAAAATTTAGGGTTTAATATGGATTTAATGCTTTAAGAACAGGTATCCATTCAAGCAATAATGAGTATTTTGAAACAGCATAAAATATAATACGATTGCCAAATCATACATGCTTATTGTATTGATGTGTTTTAAAAGAAAATGATGTGATTTTTATTTGACATGTTTAACATATATGGTGTACTAGTTCTTACTTAATGGCGTCACACCAAGTGCTTACCTGCAGTGTTGGCTATAGCTTTTTTCAAATATAATAATTATTCATCTGAATGAGCTTTAACCTTATAAAAAAGGTTTTACGTACTATGACGACTACCTAGATATATCGCCTATATGGAGACTGGAAAAAATATTATGACGACTGCCTTAAGAAACCTAGGCGCTAACATAGGTAATAGCGGGTGCTAAAATAAAGAGTATTATCTAAGTATTATTTAGCAAACGTGTTAGTCTAGCAAATGAAAATATTTATCGCCAAATATCGCCAAGATAGTCCTCATAGTACGTAAGTACCAAAAAACTATTTAAATCTGCTATATAACACAAAAATTTTAAAAAATGCTAAAATATTTGTTTACTCATGAAATTACATTGGTCCAAATTTAATAATAATTATTAAAAACCAGAAAATAAACTTATATAAATTAAGAAAATACTCTGGTTAAGCTGTAGACTATGAAACCCATGACAGAAACATACAAAGTTTAATGTCTTTCTCCAAATAAATAGAACACAAGTGTTCCAAAAAGTCTTACTTAAATCTTACTTAAATCTTAAAGCTTGCTTAAATCTGCCATATATTTTAAATAGAGATATGAGCTCGTATAGGTTAACAAATTTAACCATAGCTATTGATTAAATAAAGTTTGTTGATTATTTGAAAGTTAAATAATAATGATGAGCAAGTATTGTAGACATGTTCTTAGGTAGTTCAAAATATTCCTATTAATTCTTTCAATACTGCGGGGATATACAAGTCCCAGATATTTGTAATTAAAAATTACTGGTGCGAAAAGTATTCGCTTTTATTGCAGAGATATATGTGTCCCAAGGCATTTTTTCTAATACCATATTTTCTAAAAATCTTAAATTATGTAAACATGTTCTTTTAATTATTTATAGCACATTTAGTTCAATTATATAGAAATATCTTCACTAGCCAAAAGTCGTATTGAAAGTGTTAAATGTGTGTTATTTCAGGGCAAGAGATTGGCTATGTTTTTCGAAGATTTAAGCAACAGTGATTTAAATGCAAGTATTTGGTCTTGTTCCAAAACAATCAAAATGATTCAACTGAAGAAAATGTTGAATGTTGGCTGTTGTACCACAAAATATGAAACAGGGTTAGGATATTGATTAACTAAGTTACTTCGTTAAAGGTTTAACTTATTATAAGAAAGTGGAATGCCTCTGTGGCTAGGTTGGTTAGGCCGTAATTCTCGTTACCAAATGGTGGTAAGTTCCAATCCCGGCTTAGCCGAAGCTCCGTCGTGTTTACTAATGGCGACTGGGGCTCGTAAAATATGTCGGGTCGCAATGTCTTCATGTTCCCATTCCAAATTAAAACCTCTTGGGGGTGGTTGGAGCCAGGCTATGGTTTTCACTAGTTTCAATCTCTAAATTGGAAGATTCAGATGGTGCTGCCATCTATGGGCCAAAAGTCGTACTTTCAACGACGTATTGAAGGTGCTCTATTCGAAAACGGAAGACGCTTTCTCTCTGATTTCATTCACCTAGTCTCTAAAACAGCGGGCGTGGCGTTACCAAGTGTCATCAAAAACAACAACAACAAAAGAAAGTGGGAAATGTACTCCTCACCGAATTCATTAAGTTTTAAATGTCCAACCGGGGCCTGTACAAAATATATTAAATTCATAACATTTTTTTAGATTTTAGTATTTGTAAATTATATTTTATAAATGTAATGTAATACAAAATAATATAAAAATTCAAAGTGAAAGATTCTCTACCTTTGCATATCTCTCAGTAGGCGATGGGAAGCATATTTTCTACTCAACAAAAATGATATTTAAGATGAATAAAAAATAGGTAATAAAAACTAAATGAATTTCTTTTTATAAATCAATCTCAATCCCAAGTATAATTTAACATAACATTAGAAGAAAAATATAGAACTATAAAGGGCTAAGCAACAGTGATTTAAATGATTTCTTGTGATTTGTGGTCTATCAAGGTCTATCTTGTATGGTCTATCTTGAGGTCAAAATGATTCCAACAGAAGAAAATGTTAATTGTCTGTTGTTATGCCACCTTACATTCACCAATATCATTTTATTATTCGTACCAACTTTAATTAACACCATCAGCAAATTAAGCAAACTTACTGTTAATATTATCTAGAATTAATCTAAGTTGTTATTGCTGATTGGATTCTATAGTATTCCAAGACTCAAACAAAATTATTCTAGTTGAAGAAAATGCCGAATGTCTGCAGTCGTATTACTAACAATTGTATTACCAGTTGAGCAAACTTACTGTTAACATTGTCTTGAATTAATCTAAGTAGTTATTGTTGGTTGGATTCTATATAGTATTCCAAGACACAAACAAAATTATTCCAGTTGAAAAGAGCTGAATGTCTGCTGGTATATTACCAACAATTATACTACCAATTCAGAAAACTACCAATTTATACCAGTTTATACTACGAATTGAGCAAACTTAATGTCAACATTATCTAAGTATTTACTGCTGGTTAAATTCTATATAGTATTCCAAGACACAAACAAAATTATTCCAGTTGAAAAAAGCTGAATGTCTTTTGTTATTCTACCATACATTCACCAATATCATTTTAGTAAATCACACCAATTTTTATTTACACCAACAGTAAATGAGCAAACTTACTGACACATTATCTATAATTAATCTAAATTCCTATTGCTGGTAGGATTTTATAGTATTTCGATAGAACTTATCACTATGAAAATAATAACAAATGCTATTTTCAAACCACATTGCAAAAGGTATTTATACCTACTATTATTAAATCACGTATCTAACTAATAAATTAGTGGTTGACGTAGCGATAGCTTGACTTTATATCTAGAAACAGATCTTAATACATTCATTAATGAAGTAATTTTACCCATTAAGGAAAACTAAAAAACATTATTTCAAGAATATTTCAGTTTTTTTCACTTATATTTCAAGCAGGCATTTTTTTTTAAGTTTTAGAATCGAAAATAACTTCTGAATGACTAAAAGGAATCTATTTTCTTAAGTCATCTCCTTTTTTAATGTATTCTTAAATAAAATAGGTTCTCGAAATCTTATTTAACCCTCAGAATGTAGAAATTCTTCCATCAATTTTTGGAATTGAAATGGGGAAAAGCTGCCAGTTGTCGATAGAATTTCTTTTTTGTAAAAGTAAGTGTAAGAAGGAAAAAAAAAACACTTCTATCTTGGCTTAAATATTTAAATGAGGCCATTGTGTATGTAAATGAAGACAGGGGCTTAGTCATTGAAAATAAAAGAAAATCAATTCCTGAGGGGAGGAAACTTCTTAAATATTTTCTTCCTCCTTAACTGGTACGACAATTAGATAGTATGGGGAAATAATGGCGTAATTCGGAAAATAGAGTATA
>JAPDSC010040933.1:12760-26749 GCA_026290005.1 Latrodectus geometricus
AATAATTTCAAACTGTTTTGTGACTGATCTTTAGTTTTCGGACTGCTAACATGGTGGTCACCTGCGGACATTTTTGTGATTTTATTGATAATTTTGACAAACATGGCGAACTTTAGCCGGCTCCCAGAATCGAACTCACTTCTTTTTGAACTTTCCTTTGAAGAAAGACTCTCTCCCGACAAATCTACCACGTCTCTGGAGTAGTGTTACTTTGCAAAGAGGTTGTCAGTTTAAGTAAGGACCTCATTCTTTGGTCATGATTCAAAATTATGAAGTAATCGATTGTATTTAGTAACTAGGGTTAAAAGAAATAAGCTGATTGGTTGGTGGGTTGAGTTTTGGAGTGCATGGTTCAAAATAAGACAAGCTGTTCCAGACAGAAAGAGGCTGTTAGAAACGCATCTTAATATATTGTAGCTTAATATATACTTCAAACAATGCTATTCAAGTAGAATTTTGAGTATTTTATAACAACTTAACTATAAGTTATAGAGCTATAGGCACGCCATATTCGTGCCTGGAATATGGGAGTTTAATACTTGATTTTGACGAAGATAATCATGCTGAGAAGGCTCATTAAAGTTAAACAATTTAAATTGTTTGTTTGATACAATATTCCTCCTCTAGCATGGACAGAAATGTGTTAGGAAATAGATTTACTCAATAAAATGAAAACATTGGGCACATTGTATAATCGGATTTATTTTTCTTTTAGATGAGTGGAACACATTTCGCCAGAATTCCAAAGTAAAATGCCATAAGCAAATTCTTTTGAAATTCTGGGCCGTGTTGCTTGGTATAAAAGGAAAAACACAATAAAAATCTTTTACGAAAAGCAAAAAGCAAAACAAAGCAGCCTCCAAAATAAAGAACATGATGACAAGTTAAAGTAGACGCGAAACAGGATCAAATTCAACGTGTTCTCAAAGTTGCAAACACTCTTAAAATTCCAAACAAACCAAATTACTTAAGAGGCCTGGTGGATTCTTTCGGAAAAAGGTAGCTCATTGGAAAAGGAGACAGAATCACAATTGCGGTTTATTCTCCTCGGACAAAAAAAGGAAAAACCACACACCCAGAGGTGTCACGCCTTAAAGAGAGAACTACCTCGGTTGCCATGGAGATGGAAGATGGAGCGTCTTGATCAAGTCATGCCGCATCAAGGAGGGAGACAGGCGTTCAATTTCTTGAGATCCCAGGTTCTAAAATTGGGGTCGTGTTTAGACGGGGAATTCAGCAGCGTTCCGGGATACCCCTTGCTTTTATTCCGTCACTCCGACTGTCTTTTCCTCCCCCCCTCCCTTGTTCCCCGGAGACTGGCTTCCCTGGAATTGGATAAAGAGCAATGATATGTTTATTTAAGGCATTGTCACAACGGTGCTGCCTTTGAGCCAGCATATGGGATAATGATTTTAATGAAGCCTAAAGACGCAGTTTTAGCACTCAGCAAATCCCTTCCAAGCTGAAAGGTGTGGAAGTTCCGGTTGCAGTTAATGGCAATTCCCTAATTCGATGAGTTGAGTTGATGAAACTGATGAAGCAAGGGTGTTAAAAGTCTCTATGGAATCCATCAATATTCGATTATGATCAAAATTTGGAAGGTACTGATGATGTTAAAGCTTTTGATGAATTGTCTCTCCAGTATTTCTTATATTCAAGCAATTAAATATAAATCCTAAGCAAATTTTTATTACAAATATTAATATTTACTTAAAAATAATACATTTTTTATAAGGGGAATATGGATTTAAGTATTTAAATGTCATATAAAGAAAATAAGGGTTACAAATAAAAAAGCATTCCATCTGCAGCTTGAAATTATGTAAAATTATTATAAGAAGGATAATTTATTTGATGGTTTATTAAGATTGTATTAAAAGTCGGGAAATAAATTAATTTCAAATTCTTGTTTTCTATAACCAGCAGTTTTACAAAATTAAATTGACAAAAATGTACTTTAACAGCTCGTTTATATTTCTTGAATAATTTAAGTAACTTGTTTTACCAAGTCACCTTAAATTTCTATTTAAAAATAATTCATTTATTTACTTCGAGAAAATAACATTTAAATACATAATTAATTTTTTAAGTTGTTGACAGTCTAATTGAAACTATAGAGCTTTTTCACCAGGCATAGTAAATGATCTTCTAAGAGAGCTTCTCTACAGGTAGTGGGTCATTTCAAGCGTTACAAAGAGGAAAACCCATAAAGTTTCCTGCTTGTAGAAAACACCTGAGGGACACCTGACAACATTTCCCGGAATATGCGGGCTGTGATTGGGAGGGTGACCACATTCTCCCTCACTGGGTTGCTGGAGTTCGTGAGTTCAAAGAGTGTCTACAATAATATCGGACATCCAATGTCCTTCCACTGGTGTGATTGCAAAAAGGAAGGTGCCACCTCGGGTGTTGACCATGTCACTTGATCACTTGATCCCTGGTTCAAACTTACGAGGCACTTCGTGATCAGAGTATATTCAAAGCCGTGAGCCTTAGGTAGTGTCCGGGGCTGTCCTACACCACTGTCTATGTATGCTTGTAAAAAAATCTTTCTCTTATTACATACAGTGAATATTACCGAATTTGAAAAATTGTCCTTCGTAGACTATTAATGCGACTATTGTAAGCCTTCACTATGGTTCAAGTTTTTGACATGATTCTTATTCGTTTTTTATGACACCAGAAAGATTTTTCGGTACTACTTGGACGACTACTTTGATATATCTCCAAAACTGGTGACCGAAAAAAATAATAATGGCTACCTAAAAAAACCTTGGCACTAAAATAAAGAGTATTATGTAAATATTATTTAAATCATACTAGTCTCGTCAATGAAATCACCAATAAAACTTTTTATTGCCAAATATTGCCAAGGTAGTTGTTATAGTACGTAAGTACTTCTTATTTTGTAAAGTATATTTGTCTTATTATCAATTAACCTAATTTATAATAACTGATATTTTTTTACACTAGAATTAATGAAATTATTTTTATACATACACAAAATTTTTCAAAGGAAAGGACAAGATTTCAGCTCGAGAAAGGTTTACTAAATTTTGTTAATCGTTTTTCTCTGAAAGCGTTCAGAAATTGCACTTTTGTAACCATTTTTTCATTTTTAATACAGTTTTAAGTGATTCTGCTGAAAATATTTTATTTGACTTCCGGAATGATGTTCCCATTTAATTATGACATCATTAACAGACTTTTATTAAGGGTGTTGACTGTTTGATAGAAAATTAAACAAGTGGTTTTTGGTTTCAAAAGAAAACGATATTAGCTAACTTAAATGTTAAAGATCTTAGTTTGAAATCTTTAAAGATGTGAATAATCAGGATCGGAAATGGGTAAGTGAGTTATTTCCAGCTATCTATTTCTGTCTACCAAGTTTGGTGAGGAGGGAGTTTGTTGCTTCTTAACAAATTACTTGCAGAGGAAATTGAACCTTTCTTAATATGCAGAGGTTGCTCCAACACAATGATCATCGGATTAATCAAGTATGAAACTGCTATGTTTAGGACATGAACGCAACATTTCCACCAAACAATAGCAGTGCATTTGAATATAGTCCATACTGAATAATTTCTTACGCTATATAGCCAGCAATTTCATCTCAAGTTAAACATACAACAATTATGATTTTAAAGGAGTGTTTTATTTACCGGCTCAGAAGTTTCTAAAGACAAATAAAAAAATATCGAAGTGCTTTAAATTACGAAACATTTAAGGCACTTCTTATTTTAAATTGTCAGGAAAAAAATCAGATTACGTTATTGGAATACATTTTAGGTTGTTTAATCCTTCCACTCGAAACCACTAAAAGTTGGTTCCTTACATCTTGCCATGAATTGGGCTCTACCAGTTAGATAGAAGCAGCCGGAGGGGAGTCTTCGTAAGTTGGAAGCAGGAAACAAGTGGAAGACTCCTGAATACTTAACCTGCAACCGCAGAAATATCATTTTACTAGGAAGACATTGCAACTAGACATATTTAACTGCCACAGCCACCTTTAGTAAACACGATGGATCTTCAGTTTAGCCAGGATCTGAACTCACTACCTTCCGATAACGAGAAGCATGCCCTAATCAACCAGACTACCGCAACCTCAATCATTAAAAGTTGGTGACATCTCTTAATTTTGAGTTACCAACAAATGACGATGTCGACAACTGATGTGGAATTATGGGACGTTCCCTTCCAAGCTATGCCATTCCACAGTTTAGATTGTAAACTCTACAAAACTTTTAATACAAATGTCTTTATAAAAATGGACTCCTGCTGAATGAAGTATAAAATCGGACATGAAAATCGAAATTGAAACCCAAAACGCCAACACTTTTAAAATAAACTGTGGATATACATTTGCAATATTTGTCCTTTATGAATAATCATTGGGATATAAATTATTTATAAATGCATTTCGGCAAATTTTCCTTTATTCTTTTTCAAAATAAATGCAAGGTATTAATTTTTCAGTCATTGATATTAAATAATTTGCATTTTTTTAACAATAGAATATTTAATATTTTTTACACAAAGAGCACTTTGAGTTCATTGGTAGATATTTGTAAATAATTGTCAGCATCATCAAATACTTTAATATTTTTAAAGCTCCATTTTTATTTTATTTTAATATAAATAAATATTCCTTATTTTCTATAAAGAAAGAATATTTATTAGTATTATTGTTCTAAATTAATACTAAACAAATATTCCTTCTTATTAGTATTTATAGCCTATATTAATTATTCAATTTTTTGTTAATGAAATAAAATATTATTTACAAATGAAATAAATTATTACTATTTCTATCATAGCACGATGCATTCAATTCTGATTCTTTTCTAAAATTAATAAATATTTTAATAATAAAATTCTTTTCTCAAGTGATTTCAACAATTAGTTTTTATTTCAGTCAAAACAGCATGGATCAAACAAATTTAATTTTTCTGTTCAAATGAATCTCTTTTTTGAATGATTAAATTAGAACAATTACACAGTTTTTTTTAACCGATGAAATAATGTTTAAATTTCCTGGAAAATAAAAGTATTAAAACATTTGGTTTTTGTGAAAAAAAAAATAAACGTTTATTTCTGTATGTAGAATTAAGATTTGTTTGATTTAAAAATAAAATCAAACAAATAAATTGTTTTTAATTTTAATTTTTTTATTAATTGATAAAAAATGCTTTTTTTATAAATAAAATGATTTGACAAATAATGAATTAAAAAGCTAATATCACAGACATGTTGTTATTTAAAGCGTATTATACAAAATACATTTTATTTGTGAACTTTAGTAAAAGCTGTTGCCATAGAGGTAAAGTAATATGTATTTTAAATTAAAAATTTAATATAATTTTTTCTTATTATGCATAATATGATCTAAAACTCTTCCATACTTACTAGGTTTACCAAATTATATTCACGCTGAATAATGATTATAATTTTGGACATCATTATGTATTACTTTAAAAATTTTGGGTATTACAGATATTAAATTAGACATCTATGTGCCGAAAACAATTTTCTTAATCAATGTTTACACATATTAAATTTAATTTGTACAGAATTGATGAAAATAACAAGAGCGTGTGATCAAAATTAAAATTGCTTAGAAAAATTTCCACCATTTGAAAATGGTAAATTCCTTATAAGTCATTATCAATTAATGCATCATAATGATATATAATAAAAAAAAACTACTAGCCACTTAATAAATAAATCATTTCAAATTATCTTTTGTTTTCAATTTGAAAATGTGCTTATATATGTTTGGATTTTATTTAATTAACAGAAAACTGTGGAAAACAATAAAAACTATAATTATATAAGATTCAATTGTTATGATTTTAGGAAATCAGTCAAGAAAATTCCTCAAATAATTTTACGAAGAAAGCAATTCATTTGCGATTAAATTTAAACTAAAAACATCCAGTAACACTGCGTTTGAAAAAAATTAAGGCCTATTAAATTAATAAATTAAAATTTCACGGAAATTTATTATGTATTTAACTAAAAGTGTAAAGGTCAGCGAATATGCTTAATTTAGTTCATTAGAAAAATCAAGAAATTAATTGAAAACGGCGAGTTCTACGAAAATGTTACGAAATGATTTGGTCTGGTAAACAGTTAACGATACATTTCAAATGAGAACATTTAACATTCAGTAAAACGAAAATTAAAAAGAAAAGAACGCCTACTCAACAAATTATAAAATTTCAAAAAATTTATTAGATTTAAATAAAAAATATCAATTCTCGTGTTTGTATACACTACAGGTTATTTAAATAAAGAGAAAGTTAATTAGAAATTGTCATTAAAATTCATTTTTAAGGAAATGATCCTAAAATTCCATAAATGATTTTAATGAGTAAGCATATTTTAAATGACATTTATCAAGCATTTGAAAAATATTTAATTAGTAAATAATTTAAATTTGCTTTAAAATTATCATGTTTTGCTAAAATTAATAAAGATGAGTGTGCATATTTAATTTAGTTTATAACATAGCGGAGGAATTTAATTAAAAATGATAATTAAGATTAACTTATGAGAAAATAGTTGTAAAATTTTTCAAATGATTTAACCAACGGTAAAATGCTGATACATCTTAAATAAGTAACGACAATTATATAAAAAGAGAAAAATAGTTCAACTGATAAATAAATAAATAACATGAAAAAAAATGGAGTTGAAAGAGGAAGGTAGAATGGTTCTCAAATGGCAGCGCCGGGAGGTATAAAACAAGGAAAGATAGCTGCGCTTGCAGAAGATCGGGCTCGAACCAGCCAATTACGAAAACTAATGAGTGGTGAGGGGAAACGCGAAGGGATGAGGGAAAATCCCGTTACCATGGAGACGGCATGACCCCCGTCTTCTTATCCCTGTATCATAGATCTAAGGTAAACAGTATGACAGCATCTGTGATGTATGGAGGCTTTGTTAAGGGTGAAAAGGGGGTCGCATTCATAAGCTTTACCTACAACTCCCCTCCCTTGTTCGAAGTATAAAAGATTTCGGATGCTACCGGTTATGAGTTCGCAGAAGACGCCGCGAAGAATTTATATATTCTGAGTTTATTAGGGAGCGAGATTATATTGAGAATTTTGGAGGAAAAGGAATGCTAATAGTGCAGAATCTCATTATTTAAAATATTTTCCGAGCTGTTACACAAATAATCGAACAGTTTGGAATAGAAACTTGCCCGAAAATGTTCGTTTTCTTCAAATTTTAGTGCAGAAACCAATTTGTTTTTAAAGCATTTTAACTTTTATAAGCTTTACTATTAAGATTAATTTATAAAGCACATAAAAAACCTCACTAATGAAAAATTAGAAGTTAATTGGGGATAAAAATAATAGAAATAATTGAAAAAGCCAAACGATATTTTGAATAGTAGAACAGACATTGTCAATGAAATATCTTTTGATATTTTTTTCATTGAAAAGGTCAAACGATATTTTGAATAATAAAACAAATTGTCAATAAAATACCTAAAATATCGTTTGATATTTTTTTATTGAAAAAAACCAAACGATATTTTGAATAGTAGAACAAAGACATTGTCAATAATATACTTAAAATATCGTTTGATATTTTTAGTTCGCATTTGCATGCTATACTTTTGTTTTCTTTCCCTCAGCAATATGAACTTATGAAGTCTACATTTGAAGTTTCGCGAAATACATCCAAAAACTCTCTCTTTATTTATGCCCTATTCCTTTTTTTAAATGAGTTGTTTAATAATTATTGAAATAAAATAATGAGATTTTATAGAAAGAAAATTTGATTGAATAAAGCTATACAATATATATATTTTTTGCTAAGTATAATATTTTTGTATAGTATTTCATGATTTTTCCTCTATCAAAAGGCTTTTACATTAAAACTGAATATATCTGGCAGCATTAGGTATTGAGTTTCATTTGTCTTAACTCTTTATGTACAATTTCTTTATGTACTGTTTTTTATGACAAATAAATGAGGTTTTAGGTAAGTATGAGTAGTAATGTTTGCATGATAGATATAAATTGAATTTTTTTTAAATCTATATTCCCGATTGCTTCTGATTGGATTTACTTTCATCGAAAAAAAAATAGTTTTTTAAAATAATATGAACATTAAACATGGAAACTTATACCTTGAAACTCAATTATGTCGCTAGTGAAATATTTTGAAAAGAGACCTTTAAAATACTATTTCTTTTGGAGAAATGGCATCGACTGTTTTCTTTAAAAATCTTAAGACAAATGGTTCAGTTTTCCTTCAATGAGAAAAAAAGAACCATTACTATTAATATATATATATATATATAACTATACAATTACTATTACTATACAATTATCATATAAAAATACTGCTAGGTTATTAGAAAAAATCTGCGCTATTTTGAAAATGAGCTGCTTTTTGACCAATTCTAAATTTCAATTCTGATTTTTTTTTTACATAACAAGAGATTATAAACTTAATTGAATTCTGCATCAGTAGAAACGCCGCAATATTTCCACCGGAAGTTACAGATGTTCGAAACATACGTTTAATTATTCATCAAAATGGACTGTTAAGCGTTTTTCAAAATAGCAAAATTAACAAATTAACAGATGAAGTGTCATAAAGCATTTGAACAAAAACAGTGCGTAATGTATTCCGGAAATATTTTTTGTGAATAATAAACCGTATTCACGTGTTAAGAGGGAAAATCAAGAAAATTCCCAATCACGCACTTTTTCAGATATGAATGCCAAGATCTGAAGCTAAACGTCCAACAATTCTTGGGATTAAGATCTCCTATTCCGAAAAGAGAGGTTCTGACATTTGCCTACAGTGAACTTCTATAGACTTATTTATATTCGTAGTAAATAGTTATCGACGGTATCACAACAAAATATTTGTTATAGGCACATATAAGTATTGCCAAAACATACTCTAAATTATAGAGTGTATTTTAAAATGTCGCAACTTCCACCTGTAGGTGATAATAATATTTCTCGACAAACTAAAAATCTCAGTGACACGACAATCCATAAGAGATTCAAGGTTTACAGTGCCCATACTTTTTTTCAAGACCCCCTTGGGTTGCGAAGCATAAGTCCCGAAGCCGGGTGGGGGAGGTTCATAGTTTAGAAGCAGTCACCAAGCAGAAGACTCTCCAACACTGGTAGAGTCTCTATACACTTCTAGAGTATCATTTCACATGGAGGACATTGTGCCCACGACCTATTTAACAAGCCCCAGCCGCCTTTAGAGAACACGATGGTTCTTCAGTTAAACTGGTATTCAAACTCACTGCCTTTCGATAATGAAGAAGATGCCCTAACCAACCAGGCCATAGAGGCCAGGGTAAAAACGTATAATAATATTTCCTAAAATATCGATAATAAACATATATCGTTTGCTTAATATTACAATATTGTTCAATAAAGTTTGATTATTAAGTAACGCTGCTGTATCTGTCAATTTTTGTTCCGGTATCATTCTCTTCAAATAAATTATAATTATGGAAAGGCTTAAGTTTTTAGTTGTTAATTTAAAAGCTGAATCGGCTCCTATTAACGTAGTATTGAAGGACAATTTAATGTTATTTTGATATTTAATCCTTTATGTGCATATGTAAAAAGTGACTAGAAAATTTGGTATGAATATAAAAAAAAATAATGGTTGCGTTTGATATGGTTGATGGTAAATTATGATGAATAAGCAATTGTAAATATTTGTAAAATATTGGTACTTACGTACTATGACGACTACATAGATATATCGCCAAAACTGATGATCGGAAAAATAACATCACGACTACCTAAAAAATCCTAGGCAATAACATTTGTTATAGAGGGCGCTATAATAAAGATTTTATGTAAATATTATTTGAATCGTGCTAGTCTCACCAATGAAATTTTTATCGCCAAATATCGCCAAGGTAGTCGTCATAGTAGGTAAGTACCAAAATATTTCTAATAATCCTCGCCTATTGTGACAATTGGTAATTGAGTAAGCCTTTGGTTGTGCTGTTCCTAAGTTTGATACCTAAGTTAGGAGTGAATGATTGATTTAGTTAGGAATCCTCGTTAAAATTTTGGTATTGGTCTATTTAGTCTTCAAGTGCACAAAATAAATATTTAAAAATAAACAGACCAACCACCGCTTATTTCTTATCTGTTATTAATTTTGTATTTTCAAAAATAAGAATCTTTCTCAAAAATGAATATATGAAACATCTAATCAAAACAAAATATAACAAATTATTATATTCACTAATTAACAAAATCTAATAAATAATTTAATTTCCCTACAAGTAGTTGATTAATTAACATGTGCAGCTTCAATTCAGTATTACTTTTAAAAGTTCATTTGTAAACCGTTATTTTTTGAGCGTCGGGCAAATATATAGATCGTGATTTTCCGACTAAAGAGGATTCGGAACCATTAAAAACATACAATTCTAAGGAACAAGGAACGCCCAAAGAATAGAATTTGAACCTATGAACTGTTCTACCAAAGGCCCGAGCACTAATCATTCGACTTGAATTTGGCCTTTAGTTCAACAGTTTGTTGGTTAGAATCCATGCTCAACTGTTATAATATATTGAAATCCCCTTCGATCAATTTGTCCCTCTAGTGAAAAAAGTTACAATAGAACAATATACAAAATTAAGTTGGTTAAACTCCCATGGTCTTAGAAATTAAAGGGTTTCAACGACCAAAAAAAAAAAAAAAAATTACACTAAAAATTTTTTTTGTATGAGATAAAAATGTTCCGAAGTTTAAAAGCCATTGATTAAATACATTTCTAAGAAATTCGTTTTATATTTTTAAGAATTAAAAAAATTTAAATAATTGGACGGTGTTTATGAATATTTAGATAAATTGCAAAGATATCGTTTGACGTAAAAAAAACAATAATGTTAGCATAAAAATTCAAAGTAAAATATTAAAATTTGTTATAATATAAATTTTAAATGAGGCAACAGTGGCATGGTTAGGAAAAGCACCGTTATCATGATCAAGAAGTAGCGGGTCCTGACACATTCGAAAAACCGTAAAATTTTCACCGAGCCTAATGTATTTACATGGCTTGTCGAGGATAACATCTTAGATGTTGACTACACTTCTCGAATGTGGATCTAAATTATGAAATAGTAGGCCGTCTTTTAACAGTTTTGCAGTTGGTCGAAATAAGCAACCAGAAATGGAATGCCAACAAAATATTAAAACTTAAAAACTGTTATTTAATCCAGACAATTCTTGATTTGTCAATTTATAGCTATTTAACATTAAAATACAACAATCTTAAAATCTGAACTGACATTTTATCTAATGTTTCGTAATTTCATCGCTTTATTTTAATATAGTTTTGAATGGTGTTGCTTAACATATCATAGATGTTTATATATAAATACTGTTAAAGCTTTGCTTATGACTTTCGAAGATTATAAAATTGAAAGGAAAATGTCACTTTCTGTTTAAGTTAATGGAAATGATTGCAGAGATTTTTTTCTTTTAATAAACAATTTTTACATGTGATTTGCTCAAAGGACATATTTAAATTTTTGTTCTCGTTGAGGAAACAAAATTATCATAAATGCTTTCACAATGTTTTAATGACTAAAAAAAAAAAAAAAGAAAAGAAAAGGAAAAAAAAAAAAACAATATATATGTCTACAGCCGCATCATCGTAAATCAAAAATGCACCTGAATATCGCGAAACTGCTTTCAAAAGGAATAGCGCCATCTGTTGATTCTTTCCAATATCAATGATATCATTGATCCTGTCGGTTTCTTGTCATTTTCTTTGCAAAAAAAGCACGGAATATAAAGTTGTGAATGCAAAATGGGAATTTTTCACCATATATCATTCATTTTATAAAAGATGAAATCAATAAATATGATTTTTTTTTACATTTTTCTTATAAAATATTTGTAATAATAAATAAGTTCTTCGAAGATGTTTGGAATATAAAAAACGTAGAAAGACATCAGTAAAAAACCAAATATTATATATCGTTATATTCTTTTTTCTTAGCTATCAAAGAATTACTTTGGTAGTTAAGATTTCAAAGATTTCGAGAACAATCATTTCTAAGTGCTGGTATTTTCCTGTCCTGTAATATTTCATTTAATTGTAATCAGTACCAATAAATATTTAAGACTGAAGATTCAGAAATATATACATTGAATTACTCATTATAATGTTCATTAGAATATTTTATTAATAAATTTTAAAATACCTCTTTAAATTTTTTTATATTTTATTTTATTCTTTTTAAATATATTTTATAAAAAATGTGACATATACATATATTTGTGAGAATGTGTACATATATTTATGATCTCCTCATAATAATAAAAAATTTTTGAAATCTGTCGGCACATTCAAAAGACTTCAATAAGAAAAGTGGATAGTCTATAATGCTGAAACATAATTACGAAATAGAAAAACATTTGAAATAAGGTATAAAATTATGAAAAAAAAGTAATGGGTTATTGCTGAAAAAGTGTGCATTAAATAAGTATAAATTGTTAATGCATAAGTGTTAATACTGCGAAATTGTATATATATATATATATATATATATATATTTTACTTCAATATTTAAAACCTATAGCTTTGCAATGTAATGTTTAATACTTCACAGCCAATTTGAAATGTTTAGATAATATATGGTATTTGCACCTCTAGCAAATTTTATGATTTTATACCCCCAGCATCCATTATAAATTAAATAAAAATAAACAAATCCATTAATCAATAATAACTGCACTTGTGTAGAATAAGTACTCGTGTACAAGTTTTAAAAAAAATACATGTTGTTAATAATATTCATCAGTACATTTAAAAAAATAATAAACACAATCGATACATAGATTTGCATCAATATTTTTACAAATTTAGCTCTTCACTGAATTAATTTTATTAAATATTCAAAATAGAAATATATATTGTTGTATCCATTTATAAGCACATTTAAATATTGATAAAGCCTTTTTCAAATTTCATTATTCTATAGACATTAAAAAAAATTAATAAAGTATTTGGAATAGTATATACCACAAAAAACATTTAAACTAAAGTAGAAATAAAAAAAGAAATTTCATTCCTCACATGAAAATGTATATGCATTAAACGCTGAAGAAGATTTCCATGTTATATATTATATATACTCAATTATGAAAATGTTTTATTTCACGGTAAAAAAGATGTTTTTCTTGGCGATAAAAACTGTTGATAAATCTGGCGCCAAAAACTGCTGACAGAAGTGGCGACACAATAACTATTTCAAACGAAACTGGAGACAAAATAACTGCAGACAAAACTTTACTCCTGCTTCATTCTGCATGAACTGGAATAATTAATTCGGTTCGACCATGCCAGCAATCCACGCCTTCGACGACAAATATTATCCTCCAGAAATTGAGTCGCATACGCCTTTTGTGATAACACGCGTTTGCGGGTGGGGTGGAAAGGGATGGGGAATGTGTCGCACTGATCCTAATCCTCCGTAGTGGGGATAATACATCATCACAACTGTCACCGGAGTTTGTTTGGGGAAGAGGTCAAAGTTTTGCGGAAAAGAATAATACCAGGGAAAAGAAGAGGGCCCTATTAACGGCGATTTATTTGTGCCCTATTAGAACCACTCTTTCCCAGGAAACATTACCGGTGATTTTTATCACCCGTAATTGCTTGAAATATTTATTTTTTGAGAGAACCTTTTAAGATAAGGCTCGGCGCTTTGCTTTATCGCGATTTAATGATGGTTTAAATGAAAAACGATGCTGGTTTTCGTTTTTAAAAATACAGTTAGTAAGGAATGATAGAAGTATACATAAAAACATTATCAAATAATTTATTAACCATAAAGTGGTTTTTTCTTTCGTTACAGTTGAGATCATGTGAACGTCACTTTATTTTACTTATAATTGATCTGTGAGTTCAACAAATAATCGTTTTCACCAATAATGCTGAATATACAATTTTGTCCACCCATC
>JAPDSC010040933.1:31749-60803 GCA_026290005.1 Latrodectus geometricus
AATTTGACGATAAAATTTCATTTATGGTAACCCTGGTGCTTTTAGTGTTTTAACTAACGTAGTTTTAGGGTATGCCATTTTATTATTCATATTTTGGCGCTTATCTTGGCGTAGAAAATCTACAAAAAGTCAAGGGGTACCCTTAGGTAAATGCTTACCTCATTTTAATATTTGTGCTGTTATAAATTATATTACAATAACAAATCTTCATCACAGAAATTTAAATTTTAAAATGCCTTAAATATTGCTACAAATATAAACTTAGAGAAAAAAAGGTGGCACTTTTACCAATTAATTAACAAGATTACTTAATGCTTCAAAACTTATGCCTTTTTTTTTTTTTTTTTTTTTTGAAAAATAATCATATTTATATTTAGAGACGTAAGCATAGAAATGAGATTAAAATTATGGACTATCTTGAGGAAAACAGACTCAGAAATCTTGTTAATAAGAAGCACGTTTGCAAAAATACGAAATTCAGAACGAATCTCATTTTCTTTCTCTTTCCCAACAAGTATTCCTTACGCTCTCGAAAGATCAATTCCTCCCAAAAGTAATGCTTTAATTTATTCTTCAAAATTAAAAAAAGTAAAAACTGTGTTCAATAATATGTATTTTTCGAAGTCATAAAGAAATCTTGGCGAAAGAAAGTCTTATTTTTAAGTAACTCGTGTATCTAGGGAAATTAATCTAATTTTAAATTGCGGCAGTAGTAATAATACTGCATTGCATCAAAAGAAGAAATATATCTCCTTAAATAATATTGATTAGCTTATGGAATTCCTGTTCGGTAACTTTGCAGTTTTATGCTAATTTGAGATAAGGAAGCATACAACTTAAAATATAGCATTCACAACAGATTATTTATTTACTTCGTAACAAAATCTAATTTATTACTTTTTTTTCGCAGTATCTCATATTTTCATTATTAATATGCATGTTTTTTTACTTGTTAATGTATATATGCTCACTATTTGATATAAAAATATATGTCCATGATAAAGGCATTTAATTTTTAATACTGTTCTGATAATTTAAGATAGTAAAAGATATAAAAGTGATATTGAAATTAGCAATATATATTTATTTATATTATTCCATTCTCGGAGTCCGTTTCTTTCAATTAGAGTTGATGTGGCCTGGGTTGGTTATGGCGTCGATCTTGTCATTTGAAGGTAGTGAGTTCGAATCCTGGTTTATCTGAAGATTCATCGTCTTCACTAAAGGCGACTGGAGCACGTAAAATATATGCTGGTCGCAATGTCCTCCATCTTCCCATTCCAAATGAATACCTCTGGGCGTGTAGTAGACAGGCCTTGGATCTTCTCTGGTTTAATATCTCTAAATTGGAAGACCCAGATGACGCCTGAGATGAATATACTTTCTGCTTTAAAAAGTAACGATCCAAAATTTTGTTTGGGAGAACATCTTAATCGAGGGGTACATGGACCATTTATACATTTTATCATACAAAAATCATAGAAAGGGACTCAGTAAAGATAATTCAAGGCATGAATATAAGAATTTAAGATGACAGTTTGAATTTCTAACTGGCAACCTAATCTTAAAACCTCTACATTACGTGAATATATGGATATCAACCGTTACAAAGGCCTACAATTTAATCTTCAGTCTCTTCAACAATTGGTCTTTAAAAGATTTAAGACAGAAATCGAGATCCTGTTCACGGGTTTAAGGACCATTTATGCCTTTCGTTATACAAAATTAATAAAAATAACTTTAAGCAGTCTGAAATATATAGCCATTAAACTTCAACTGACAGCAACTTTAAATTTTAAGCCCTGTTCAGTCTATAGAGTCGACATAACTATTGATGATTTTTTCTGCAAATTTCCAAATATCAATTATGCCAATTTTTATATGTTAATATGCAGCAGCTTTTTCAATACAATGGTTTTGACTGAATCAAGATTGATTATTATTTATTACTCTTCCAAAATTGGCTCTTAATAAACCATGAAATAAAGATTCATGGCTATTATATTATGAAAAGATAAAATAATAAACAGGAAATAAAGATTCAATTTATTTCCTTTTCCATGTACAAACATTTCATTAGAAGATCTCAAGATAGTTCTTTAAGTAAATCAACAAAGTCATTTTATATTTATACTATAAATTAAAAGTAAAGTTAATAATTAATAAATTATTGATTTCCTTAATTAAATGTAGACAAATATGCTTATTTAATCTTTCATCTAATATCTGCATTAGCAAATATCATTTAATTAAAACAATGTTTGAAATTAAAAAACTTGATGGATAATATTAATCTTTGAAGATACTGCTAATTTGATCTAGAAAATATATTGAAGCATATATTTTCAAATATCTGTGGAGTTTAATAAATATAATTGATTTTCGAAGCATTTTCATCCAGTTCGCCAGAAAATATTAATATAGGAATATTTAAATCCTACTTATTATTTTATCGTTTTCGGGAAACATTCATTAGGGGAAATCGTCCCAAATCTAATAATCGTCTCAAAACAGGTAATCAATTCTCTGAGGAAAATTTTAAAAGCATAATTAGAAGAAATATGGATTTTGAAAGCATTGTTCAATGTTTGGAAATTGGTTTATTCCTCTTAATGCAATAAAAAAATGAGATTTTTCTCATTAAAATGAATTTTTTTTAAACTTGTAATAAAAGAAAAGAAGTTTTTTTACACTATATGTACTGAATGCTATATTCAATTCTACTTGCATTATTTGACTGAAAAATGTTGATTACAATTTTAAGTCAAATTGTGGGCTAACTCATATTGCAGGAATAGTGCAAGGATTCTGTTGTGTTGTTGTTACTTATGACACTTGGCAAAGCCAAGCCCGTCCGTCAGGGACTGGAAGAATGAAGTCGGAAAGCGTCTTCCGTTTTTGAACCGAGCATCTCCCCCTAGGAGGGGGGAAATACAGCTTTGGTTCATAGATGGCAGCACCTACTGTGTCTTTTAATTTAAAGATAGGAAGCCAGAGAATACCCAAGGCTAGGCTCTTAACTGCCGCAGAGGTATTAACTTGAATTAGAAACACGGAAAATATTGCGACCACGACATATTTTACATGCCCCAGTCGCCATTAGTGAACACGATGAATCTTCTCATAAACCCGGATTCGAACTCACTACCTTCCGGTAACGAGAACGACGCACTAATCAGCCAGCCTACCATGGCCCCTAATAACAACGCATTAGAACATTCAATATATATTATTACCCAAGAAAGGATTTTATAAATTACTTTATTATAATGCCATGTTACATATACATATTACATGGTAACAGCTTAAAAAATCATAAAAATCCACACCAAAAAACAAATCTGTAACATTCTGTTTCTTCACTATGGCAGAACCCATTCTTGTCAACTGTTTTTGTCATCTATTCCTGTCAACTTCTTATTTGATGATTTAACTTACTGTTAAGGTTATTCCATAGTGTTATATAGTCTTGATGTTATAGGCATAATCTATAATACACTTTACTTTAGTGATTTATAAATTTAAATTAATAGTTTTAGTGAAAACATGTTAATCATGGCGGGTAAAATCTTTCGTACTTCTTTACAAGTTTCCGCGCGCGTTCCTTGTTACAAATCTTAGTACATAATTCCAAGGCAGCAGAAATATATTTAGGATCAAAATAAATACAAAGACCCATTGTTATTTTAAGCCAGGTTGATAAGCTTTCAAAGATCAGAATCACTCTTCTTGATAATGGTATTTTAACTTCGTATGGATGTGGATTGTCAATCAAGATTGAGCTTTATTTATTGAATTCAAAAGGAATTCAGATATTAATGCAGTCGTGCCAAAAGCAAGTGTTTAATAATGTACTCTAAACTATTGTGTGTATATCATTGTTGAAATAGGAGTTACTTAAATGCAAATTACTGGATGATTTTTCATGTCATTAAATTAAACTATCGATTCTTCGTAATTTCTCTCATTTGTTATTTCTATTTTATCAAAGGTGCATAATCACAGTTTATCTCCAACCATTGATATTAACGTACACTGACGGGTTGAGATCTTTGGATTTATTTTAGTTACAGCAATTGAAGATGACTTTATGTTAATGGAGGACAATTGCATCGTGCTAACCTGGGGAATAATTTCCTCTTGGAGGAAGGAATCATACATAAACCAAACAGAGCATGTTTGGGATATTTTAGGCAGACGAGTTGCTGGACGCCTACCACCCCCACAAATTCTCTAAGAGCTAGAAAGAGCTCTTTTTGAAGAGTGGTACTGAATTTGCTTGCTTTCCATTCTGATAATAGGTTGATTAGATTGAATTTCATTAAATCGTATAAAACAAATTTCATTGATATTTTTTTCTTGTCAAAATGTGTTCCAAAAAAAAATGCTTAGAGAGAAAAAAAAAATTATTCGATATGGATCAATTTGATGTTAGTAACGCATAAGGATTAAAATGGAGTGGTACAGATGTGAGAATATATATTCTCTCTCGATAAAAATGATGTTAATTTTTTTAATGGAATAATGCATATTTGAGCTCTAATAACATTTCAAGCTATAGAATTCAAAAATAAAAAGTAATTTTGACAAAATTGCCTAGATTATAGAGAAAAATGTTTATGAAACCATGAATTACTAAATTAAGCGTTTTATACCATCAGTAAATTTTAGAAAACGTGATTTTTTCACGGCTAAATAAGATTTATCTCGAAAAGAAAGTATTTTCGTACATGTGAGCAATCCGACTGAGATTTGCTTTTTAAATGGATATTTAACAACAACAAACATCAAGGGCTGAGATAGGGATCGAACTTACAATTTCTTAAACTAAAGGTTAGCATCATGAGAATATCAACTGATATTAATTCAGAATGCGATACTAAATAACCCATAGACATTTCTCGTTTTCTTTCCACAAATTCTTTTTTGTTTTTTTATAGACATTAATTTTATTAACACGAAATTATTTAGAGAAAATACAGAATAAAGTTTAAAATCTTTAAACTTTAATCTTTAAACATTCAAAATTCAAATTTAAAGCTTTTATTACGTAACTAAATGTACCTGAATATTTCGTAAGTATTTAATTATGAAATTATGGAATTTTTAAATGTATTTAAATGCCTGCATTTTGCATCGGTACTGACTAAAATAATGTTAATATAAATAGCTGATGATAAACCATTAATTCTTTCTGCATTATTTGAAATTCTGGGTAAATAGAATTCCGTATTGCACTTTTGGTATGAAGTTTTTGTCCTTAAAAAATATTTATTATCTTCCTTTTGTTCCTTCAGAGAAACTAACCATCGCAGTCTTAATTAGTAGCTCATGTTACGATTTAAGGGAGCCAGATTTTAATTTAGTTGATTTAGTTTTAAGAGATGTTACTAATATTCATTTAAGATGTCTTATTCTCAAACCAATATGAGTTTGATATTCGAAAACTTTTCATCACTTGAAACTAAAAAGATATTTTCCGGAATCAGGAAAACACAAAAAATTTCATTCCGGAAGTAGATTTTTAGAAGCCCTATCTCCAAAATTGATCGGACGTCTTTCCTAAAGTGCACCTCTGAAGACAGAAGAATCGCGTGCGGTGGTCAATCGAACGCATACTAATGAATCTCCCCAGACAAGAAGAAAAACGTACTTAAGTTTAATGTATGCGCCTAACAGGACGATTTTTTGACTCCCGTTAAGTGGGTAGTGAGGGAAAAAAACTATGTAAAGCGGACATGGGGTACTTCTGGCTTCCAACCACACCCTCGCTATAGATATCCAACGATGGCTTTTTACTGTCTGAAAGGACTTAATTACACCCTCTTGCACCAACGTCTAAGAATAGGTGTACATTATGTGTTGAATGCATGTTATGATACGAGATAAATAACTGTTATTTGACCGTAAATGTTGGAACAAAATCAATAACAGCATCGGCTACACTGGGTGTATGTTTGCATGCAGAAATTTATGCCATCGAACTTATTCAAGTGTTTTTATGTCATATACGAATTTTATTTATGTGCTATAGAATGCTTTAGTATTATAAGCATGTACTGCAGCTGCTCGTTTTACTCACACATAGTAACCGGTAGTGCACATTGTAACCGGTAGTGCATAAGCAACATGTAAGGCACATAGTAACCGGTAGTGCACTAATAACAAGTAATGCACATTGTAAACGGTAAGGCACAAATAACCGGTTTTGCACGCAGTAACCGGTAATGCATATAGTAATTAATTGCGTACAAGTAACAGGTAGTGCACAAATAACAGGTAGTTTATTTAGTAACCGGTAATGCCCAGTAAAATAATTTTTAAAATCGAAAGTTCGTAATATAGAAAAATAATAGTTAAATCTTAAAACTGTTGTATAAAGCCAGGGTACCTTCCGGCACCATAAAGAGAGGAAATGATGGCACCTTATATAATGGAGCACCCTGAAGATGTGCCCTAGTAGACCCGAAAGAGGGTCTTCGAAGCTTAGAAGCAGAGACCAAAAAACCCCAGACTTCCAAAAATGACTGCCATCCCAAGAGTTATCATTTATATGGAGGGCATTATAACCAAGACATATTTAACGTGCCTCAGCTACCATTAGAAAACACTATGGATCTTACATTGGTTCGGGATTCGAACTCACTACCAACTCAAACAGAACATATACCTTAACCAACAAAGGCACCGTGGCGAGAGAACTTTGTACCATTTTTTACTACATTGCTCTCTTTATACATAAAATACTAGTAGAATAAATAATTTATTATTAGAAATATATGCAAAATAAAATTCCTAATTAAAAACAATTCTTAATTTTATTTTATTAAGGAAAAAAAAATATAAAGTAATCATTTACTTTTACCTGTTTTAAGAAATGCCCTTTTTTGGAATAGAAAAGTATTTCACTGTTGTCATTCTTAAAAAACATCTTAATCTTGTTGGCCATTCATTAATTTTTACCACAGTATGTTGCATCACTAAGTCGATTTCTTCATTATGTTTCTTAATATAGCATGGATATTGTTTACTTTTATTGCTTTGAATTCCATAAATTCCAGATCTGTAATTATCTAAACACGTCATACATTTCCACGACGATAACAATGCATTCCTTTCCAATCGGATGTGTGGAAAATTAAAATATCCTTTCACATATTTAAATTAGTCTAGCTGTGTTCTGCTCGTCACTTCAGTTTGATACAAAGCTAAACATGGGACAAAATTTTTACAAAAAATATTAATTATAGTAGTAATTTGAAAGAATTTCTCAAACACATGTTTTGTACAATAAGAAAATTGATATTAATTTTTAGTGGAATTCTTATTTCAAATAACAAGAAAAAAAGGAATCTAATTTGGCAGCTTTTGTTAAAATGTGTATCTTATCAATATTAATTAATCTGCTTCTTCTAGGTTAGCCGAATTCAAAGCCAACTTTTTAATTTAAAATCAAACAGATTTTTATTAGAATGTATTCAATACACATACATCTTTCGTCATTTGATGTATTTATAACTTTCTCTGAACAAAAAAAAAAATGATTCAGTGAAATATTTAGTTTAAATATTTACCACTCTCTACACAGTTTTATAACTTATTTTATGTATTTTATTTAGTGTTTTTATTTAATAAAGTAAATAATATCTTTGTTTTTAATTCTCTTTTACATCGGCTTATATTAATTAATTAAATATTTATTTTTCCTATTGATAATAGTTTTGAACATAATAAGGAGTGCTGGAATTTATTTTCCGTAATTACCTTCATATTTTGAATAGAAGTCTAATTACCATTTTCGACTCAGTTTTATAGTTAATTTTGTGATTTATTTACCGTTTTCATTTTATTAAGTAATTAAAAGCTCTTTCATCGGTTTGTACATTATCAATCGATTTGTATCATTCTCTTCGGTTTGTATTGATTAATTAAACATTTATTTTCCGATTGACAATAGATTTGAATATAATTGTTTTATACCCTAGTCATAGAGAAAACAATTCTGGAATATATTTTCTGTAAGTATTTCTAGAATTTAAACACTTCATTTAAAGTTCATCTTAAGTAAATATTTTCTACTGAATGTTTATTGTTATAAAAGAATAAAATTTAAATCATAAAATTAAATTTAAAGTGATATCTATTAGAACTGTTTTAAAATGATTTTTAATTATATTTAAATTCTATATTAAATATTATTGGAATAAATGAGTAATAAGTATATGAACCAAATTTTATTTATAATATTATATTCAATAATATGATAAATTAATAATTGTTAAAAATAATATATACTTGAAAATTATATATTTATCCATGTGTTTTGTGTTTCATGTTATTAGTTTATTTATAATATTATATTCAATAATATGATAAATTAATAATTGTTAAAAAATAATAATGTATGCTGGAAAATTATATATATATATCCCTGCGTTTTGTGTTTCATGTTATTAGTTTAATATAAAAATTATCAGCATACTTACTGAGTTATAAATTTGAATTTTATCGGTATTCAACTAAATAATTCTATGAAAACTGAATAAATTATGTATAAACAAAAAACATTCATAAATATGTGAAAATATTTTTATTGGGATTAATTAAAAATTATATAAATAAGCAAAAAATGTTTGAGATATTGTAAATTCTATTCTTCCATTTTTTATTTTTTTAAAAAAAATAAATAGTATTGGAAAATAAGAAATTAATTGAACATTTATAGAATCTTATATTAAGATATTTTTGACTAAATGAAAATAACAGATTTTTATTTTAACAAAGAATTTGTGACGAATAAATAATCAATGACATTTGGTTTAAGGAAGACATTCGAAAATTTTTACAAAGGAAACACTCGCTGACAAAAGTATTTGTAATATACGCTCCATTTCACATTGTCTCGAAATTAATTGGCATCTTGTTCTCAAATTGGTTTGGCTTGTAGCCATTTTGTAGTAAAGAGCGTCAGAATTAGCTCTTCTTATTGCCTTTCTCAGCGCAGGAACTTTTATGTCTCCCTAGGCAGGCATTCTGGGAGTAGAGCTCTGTTGCCACTCTGCGGGGCATTAATTTTGGAAGAAAATTAGCGTCGTTGCCAGAACGTGCTCTGCCGAGTAAAAAGGCAGACGATTCCTCAGTGTTCGGATTAGGTAGGACTTAGGCAATAATGGTCTATAGAAGGTGTCCCAAATAAAATAAGATTCCTGGTTTGGCTTTCTGGGAACAGGGAGATACAAAATGTTTCTTATAAGATGAATCTAGTAAGGCAGGGTATGACTTTAATAGCTGTAACTGTAATTAAATATGGTTTTGAAGTTACTCTTCTTCATTGTTTAAACTTAATTAATTAAACATAAAAATCAAGTAAAATAATTTTGAATTTCACTTGAGTTAAAGTTGAACAAAGTTTTCTGATCTAATAGTTTTGCAAAATTCATAGTCCATAACTGGTTTATTCAGTTCAAGTTGGAAATAATAACATCTGTTATATGCTTTTAATACTTTATTCTGTTTTCTAAATTTAATACTTATAATTTCTATAAGAATATAAGATCCGATATTTTGTTTCGAGTTTTTTAATCACTAAAGGACTTAGAATTAATAATTGAAAATTCGTTTTTACATTTTTCTGAATGAATTTTAATTGCTAAAATAAAATTATATATACTAAGAACATTTCATAGAAGCAATAATTCGATCAAAATTATGATTGATAATAAATTGGACATCATTTGCAAATAGATTACATAATTTTAAATTTCATAAGTCTAAATTTTGCAATTACTATAAAATAATACTAATCTAAATTGTTTTTGCTTTTTTAAGTAAGCAAGCTATCAGATGTTTTTGAAATTCTTCAAGAAATGGAAATTTGCATCAATTAAGGATTGTTGAGTTTCTCACGACACTAAATTTAGACGCCGATGCATACAAGAGCTCATAAATCTTTAGTTTCACGTTTTGCATTCTAAATTAAATTCAAATAACCCTAAGTAGAATCAAACCTATATCTCAGCGTTGTCAAGAGAGAGCTATAGTTTAAAACGAGATAATACATATTGTAAATAAGTCAGTTATATTGAAAAAACCTAATACTATTGTAATCTTCTTATTGGTGATTGATAAAATAAATTCATTACTGAACTACGAGAACAATATAGATAATACAATGTACCCAGGTATAATTTTCTTTTTCTTTTAATTGTAGATGGTATAATTTTCTTTTAAAATTATGCATTTTCAAATATAATTAAAATATTTTGAAATATTTATTAGCTTTAAATAACAATATTTTAACATTAAGTTTCTTCTTAAGTTTATTAAAATTCTTAACTAGCTAGGTTTGAATAATTGTGAAACCAGCATGTAAAATGTAATACTTTTTAAGATTCTGGTAAGTTTAAATAATTGTGAAACCTGGGTAAAATGTAAACACTTACTTAAATTGCAAAAACACTTATCAAGTACTTTAAAACAGTCGAATCAATTTCAATTCATGCATAAAATATTGTTCATTACTCTAATATAAATCGAAGTGTCAAAAATTTGACATTTATTTAATGTCATGGAAGCCATCTCAAATATAAAACTGTGAAAGCAGGAATTAGTGTGGAGTCAAATAGAAGATGTATTGTGGATATCAAGATCAGTGCAAATCTTAAAAGTTAGCCCGTAATTTTAAAATCATATAAAGGAATGAAAAACTTTACTACATGATATGCAATAAAGAATCATGGCACCTGGTTTTGAGGGCTATAGTAGGAGACCGAACTTAAAGAAGGGTTTTTGGAACTAATTGGTAAAATCTTACAACATCGGTGATGTAATGTGTATTCTGTTAGAATCAAAACTTATTGCAATACACTTAGGAGATTAATACTCGTAAATGGTAGAAAAATTTTAAAATCCCAAAACGGACAACAAAAGAAACTACCGGCTGTTTAATTGTCAAGATCACCTTTTTGCATATTTGGGGCTTTAAGCCATGCCAACTCCATAGTCTCAAGTCCTTTTATTGGTCTATAATTTGATGAAGATTCCTCCTATCCATCCATGGCCATCAGTCACATAAAATAGAGAAAAATTTTCATTAGACGCTGTGGCTTTTTCCAAACTTCAACAGTCCTGTGTTATTGTGGTCCAAACAATGCATATAACTTAGTGTTTAAAAGTATTTGAAAGGGTTTATGTCTTCAAATACCCATGGAATGATGACGAATATTTGCATAGTTTGGAAATTAGTGTTAGTTATCACTCAAATGCAATCTGCAACACAATGAACAACTACTATAGCACATTTATCTTGTGAAATTACTTTCCTTAAAATCAGTGTTAAAATGTTTTAAGATCCTTTCTCGCCCCCTGATATTGGCCTATATATAATATTCGGCGAAACCACGCTTATATACCCATCAGGGACTCAGCGAAAGAAGTCAGAAAGAGCGTCTTCCGTTTTTGAACAGAGCAGCCCCGTACGAAGATGGCAGTACGGCTTTGGATCATAGATGGCAGCACCATCTGGATCTTACAATTTAAAAATAGGAAGCAATAGAAAACTCATTCCTGGGTCCAAAACCCCCAAAGGTATTAATTTAGAATGGGAACATGGAGGACATTGCGACCACAACATATTCTACATGCTCCAGTAGCCATAAATGAACACGATGGATCTTTGAATAAGCCGGGATTCGAACTCACCGTCTTCCGGTTAAGAGAACGACGCCCTAATCTACCAGGCTACCACGGCCCGAAATATTTATAAGGACATTACTAGTGAAAAAAAAGAAAAAAGAAACATTTTTACTAAATAAGAGACATCTAGTATATTATAAGTCCTTTTATTATATAATTGAAACTTTGTCTTTTTATTCTAGATTTATTACTTTCAAATAGTTATTAAGAATTTAAATTACTTACATTGATTTAAACATATTTAAATCACTAAGTTTGCATTGGCGATCTATGTTAAATAAATAAGTGTTATATGAATTCAGGAAAACATAAAATCTAATTGTTTCATGGCACATGTGTTTATATGAGTAAGTCACTTATTCAAAACTTACAGCTTAAAGAAAAATGCCTTCATATAAAAGTGATAGAATATGGGGAATTTGCCTAAAATAATCCAAGCTCATTGGGGTGCAGAAAATTTGATTTAATAGTATAAATGACTGTAACATATTGATGAAACAAATGTTCAAAGATCAAATGTAAATTTATCCTAGAAAGAAAATAATTACTAAGAGGATTTTTCGATGAGAGAAAATTCACACTTTATACTGAGTGACTTATTATCCATTTAAAAAAATTCAAATTATTTTTTACTTTATTATTGTATTTTTTTCCACATTGCAATACTAGCAACTCACATGGGTGACAAGAAACGAAACTTCACACTTGCCCACTGCTGATGACGTCACCTATTCCATCACCTCAACATCCCATTCCACATTGTCGAACGTTCTCGATAATTGCGGTCTGGGGGTGAAAGGAAGGGTGGTGTTCGCCCCCCAGCGTTATTCTTACGACTACCAACTTTCGAAATGGGACAGGGCAGTGAATTCCTGCCTTTTTCCCAAAGCTTATTATCCGAAGGGGGGAGGCAGGAAAGAAGCAGAATCTTGAAGAGAGGAGAAGCCCCCCCTTGGCCAAACGGTGACCGATTTCATTAGGCAGCCTAATTGAACGAGCAAATACTTGGGCCCAGAGGGGAGGGTGCGTGAACCAAAGGAACATCGTTAGCTGACGTGAATTCCTTGGGGCGCAGAGATGGGGCATACGAAATAAGGGCGGCATGGGTTTCGGGGATTTTCTATCTTCAGCTCCCTTGCGAATCATCTTCTAATTTCGGGGATAAGAGATCTATCAATAAAAATGTCTCACTCCGAGGCGATAAAGGGCGAGGGAAAAAAGTTATTTCCCCTACCTGCCAGTCAACTGTTTCGTATGGAATAAAAAAATCTTAACTACAAGTTTTATAAAGTATAATATTTGTTATTTTTATGTGATCCATTTCAATTTATTTCTGAAATACTTTTGTAAGCCGTTAGAATGAAACCCGACTCAATAGAAAAGTAAACTTTCCAAGATTTGACACAAATTCCAATTTGCACATCTTAAATTTAGAAAGAATTACACGCAGATCATTATTTTATTTTCAAAAATCAAACTCAAATTTCAGTTGACACATTCTAAATGTAGTAAGAATTAATCTGAATAAACTATTTGTATATGTATATGTTGAATGATTAAAAATTTTTAAAATACTTTTATCCTTTTTAAAGAAAGCTTAGCTTCAGCCTATAGCTCAATTGGAAAAAGAAGATATTCACCGAACTAGTGAGTTCGAATCCCGGGCTTAACCGAAGATTAGTCTTGTTCTCTAAAGGTGGCTAGGGTACGTTAAATATGTCGTTTGTCACAATTTCCTCCATGTTTCCATTCCAAATTAATACCTCTGAGGGTGTTAGGAGCCAGGCATTGAGTCTTTCCTCGCTTCCTATCTCTAAATTTTAAGACCCAGATGGTTTTGCCATCTATGAGCCAAAGTCGCACTTCTACTCTTGTAGGGTGCTCTCTTCAGAAACGGAAAACGCTCTTTCTGATTTCATTCGTGCAGTTCCTGACGGGTGAGCTTGCCTTTAGCCAGATGTCAAAAGTAACAATAGAAACACAGTAACATTCTACACAGCGTCTCGTGTTCCATTCCATCCATTATTGGATAACAAGAAAATGATTTTTCACTTCTTTTTTCTTAGTCGCTGTAGCCTGGTTGGTTAGAGCGTCCTTCTTATTATAAGAAGATGGCAAATTCGAATATCGATTTAATCAAAGATCCACCTTGTTCTGTAAAGCGTAGGGTATGTTAAATAGGTCATGGTCATTATATACTAGGATACCTCTAGAATGGCAGGTCAAGTATGTATTCAAGGGTCTTCTGCTTGGTCACTGTTCTAAATTACGAACACTTCCATCAGGCTGCTTACATCTAAGTCAACTTTCGTCTAAAAACAGGACACGACTACCTTCCATCTCACTTACACAGAATAAAAGTCGTTGCTTCGCCAGAATGCACCCTCTGTGGATAAGAAGAAAGGAATGGCAAACATCTGGAGTCCTGTCTAGCTCTTGCCCACTCCACAATAGATCATACTGAAGAACTAAAGAGAGTTCACCTCTATACTGGTCAACTCATTGCTGAACAGCCAAGGGTAGGCGTTGGCTAGTAGTAGTAGTAACTTACATCTAAGTTTTTTTCTAATGGCGGGCACTTGGGTGATTAATCCTTAGCCACAACAAGGCTGGAAACTGCTATTCATTTATCGTTACCCGGTGGGCACCTGTGAGCCAAGTCACGGAGGCGAGTAGAATTACCGGCGTCACACCACCGCAAACCCGTTTATAGGGCGGGCCACATTCATTCATTATCTGAGGAAAGGACAAGAAACACAGAGAAAGAGAAAGTACATCCATGCCCGAGCCGGGATTTGAACCCAGGTTCTTCCCATCCGTAGTCAGGTATGCTAACCACTATACAGGGTAGGCGGCAGCTTACAGCTAAGTGGTAGTGTTACACAGGTTAGAACTCAGGGCTAGGTACAGGGAAGCATGCTGGTATAACTACAACTGTGGAAAATAATGCTTTAAATTTAGAAAAACTCAAAGATCTTTGCTATGATAATGACTATGAAGCTTTAATTTGTAGCCATGAAATATTTCTCTATTTTAAAAGATTTTGAGCACCAATATACTCACCAGCTCCTGGACTAGAGATGGACTCTACCTGTTAGAAGGGAACTTCTGAGGAAAGGTGGTTGAATCTGCTTGAAATTTAGAAACAAGTATCAAGAAGATTATCCCTAACACAGGACCTATTACCCCAAAGATATCATATTACTTAGAGGAACACCAGCTGCTTATAATAAACATGACAGATCCTCGATTAAACAAGGTTTTGAACTCACTACTTTCCTATAAAGAGAAAAACGCCTTTCCAAACAAGTCCATTTATGAAAAACTTGTGTAGGCTGATAGTTTAAATTATTGATCTAATGATTATACCGTGATTCAATTTAGCAAGATACCGGTCCCAGTTTTAATATTAAGCATTGTTAATGAACATGAGGTAAATGTTACACTGCTTTTTTTTTGAGAGAATATCAATCAAAGTGGCGGCTTGATTTTTCTTTCTTCAGAACACGTGATTATCACATGCTACCAATGAAAATATTTTCCGCTACTAGGAAAATATTGAAACAGCTTCTTGAGTTAGAAAATATACAGCTTGAAGGAAATAACTTTATCAACTTTCAATAGTTCGGATACCCTCTACATGTGTCAGAAGTTAATATGACCAGATATTCCTCTTCTGGGTGTATTCCAGACTTTCATCAAAGTGACGCGATCAACCAATGGATAAAAAAGATATTTAGGGGGATCGCCAATGAAAATTTTTATGATACGCATACCTAAAAATATTCTTTTTTTACCCTCGATCATCATTGAAGGTGGTAATGAGACAGGATAATTAAATATAGCAAACCCAGAAAAGAGTGGCCCTACAACCTGATCTATACCTTCTTATATAGTTCGAATCATTATATTCTCAATCGGTTTATTATGTTCTTTACAAACAATTTCATTTTGGATATTAATCATTCGCTTCGTAGAATTTCATAATTATTCATTTTCTAAAATTTCTTGCACCTGAAAAAAATATTGAGTTTCAATATAACTTATATTTTTTTCACAATAATATTAGTTTAGTGTTATTTGATATTTATTATTTTTAAGAACGGAGTGTGGTTCTAAATAAATACTTAAAATTTAAAAAGATATTTTAAAAAAATTTCTATGCAAAATTTACAGTTTTTATAGTGCTCAATTGTTTGGAATGAAAAATAAGCTTTTGAAAAATCTTCATGATTGATATATTTTCACCAATCGTTTGAATAAAAATGTGCCAATTTTTACCAATCAGTCTTACCTGCCAGTGTTATCGCCACATCTTATCTCTGCGCATCTATTAGTCATTTGTCTCTTGGAAAAAATTATTTGTTGAATACTTACAAGGAAAATAAATTTAATAAAGAAATGCATTTTTAAGTACTTTGATTCTTTTTAAAAGTTTTCAACTAAATCAAAAATAAATTGAATCTGAAGTTTCATTTTGTTTTGTTACATTTTAAAAACACAATAAAAATTGAGAGAAATTCCCATAAAAAGTTTTTAATGTCGAACACATATTTAAATGAAATAAATATTCCCAATTACGAAAAATTAATTCTACTTTGAAATAGAAAAAAAGAAAATCGATGTTTCTTTAATCAAGCTACTAAGTTTGAGGTTGAATAACCGTTGCTATATCGAGTAATTTTAAATGCTTATATAAAATATTATTAAGAGAATTATTATTTATCTCTATATTTTAGCAATAGGCCAAAGTTTCACTGCAAACTTAGTTTATAAAATATAATATAATATTTGATGCAGATTTCAAAGCAAAAAGTGTATACTTTTTTCCAATTTTAATAATAATATTTCCTCATAAAACTCACTGACAACAAAAGTGTAATATGCCACATTCTTGTATTTTGTGTGAGATTCTTTGCAATTTGTAACTTTCTTACAAAAACTATCATTATTAATTATCATGACAATCTAATGTATATAAAATTGAATGCTGCATATTGTATTATGTTCTCAAAACTTACGCCGTGAACTATTAATGCTAAACAACTAATAACGGATAGATTTTATTTCTTAATTTCCATTTCTTATTTTGTCGAGCAAATCATTCTTAAAATTCTCAAATTTAGGTGAAATAATACATGAGCAATGAAATGGAATACATAAAAATAACAAGAACACGCAGGAAATTTAAAAATTCTATTTTAACAAAATTTCGATGGAATGAATATTTCTTTGAATTTTGAGATCAATATCATAAGATTGGATTGCATCTGTAAATCGAGTAAAAATTAACGATAAAGTTGTATTCAATAACTAAAGTTAAACCTTACGATAGCAATTAAAATGACTTATTTTTCTTTGAAACTTTTTCTTCGATAAAACTCAGAATTAAGACTTTTTAAAATCACTCTCTCTAAAAATAAAAATAAACAATGCAAAATAGGAAGTAGTTGAAATTAGTCTCAGAAAGTAGAGGAAATTATTTTGACGTGACCAGTTTATTTTTCGCTCATTAGGTTCAGAATTGGCGAAGGAAAAGTAATTCAAATTCTTAAGAAGAGCTTTTCAGCGTTTTATTTAACTTTCTGGTGAAACTTTTAAGATGACTTCACTTTAATTGGAAATAAAAATAGGTAATTTCATTATGCACTTTGTTCCCATTGTTTTAAAACTTTTTGGAGATCTTTTCAGTTATCTTTAATTTATTTACCGATTTTTATTCATATTATCATTATTTTTTGAAGAATATTTATTTGACTTAAAGAAAATACCACTTTAATAATTATGAATAATAAAAAGCTAAAAACTGTGCATTTCTATTACTTTAAACTTATTGTAATTTGTTTGTTTTGTTTTTTTTTTAATTGAAGATTATATAACTTCCTATTCAACAATGAATTTAAGTTGTAAAAATTTGTAAAACAATATATAGATATATATCATATTAAATTTTATTTTAAAGGTAAGCTATGAAAAACAATATATAATAATTAAAATATTATAATATTATTTATTCCAAGTTCTATTTTTGAGGAATTTAGCCCTTAATCTTTAAAATTTAAATGTAGTTTCAATATTAAAAGCAGAAAATGTGTTTAAATACTATATTATCGAAAAATTTCGATAATATAGTATTTAAACACATTACGAAAAATAATGTGTTTAAATACTATACTATTGAAATAAAATATTGAGAAAAATTATTTGGTGTTTTGATAAGATTATAGTTAAAATTGATTACAGCTGTAATTAATGAATGATTTAATCATTCATTAAGGATTTTTGAACAATTTACAATAAGATTTTTGATTTTTGAACAATTTACAATAAGAAATGAGAATTCTATATTTATACGATATTATTAAATTATTTCGTTCCATTGTTGTAATATAAAATTAAGAAAAATCATTTGGAGTATTGAAAATATTGTAATTAATTTTGTTTAAGCAGTATTACTGGTGAAATCTGTCGTTAACCTAAAAATTTTAAAGAATTAGCAATTAAAAAGCTGAAAGTTATATATGATGTAAATTATATATATATATATATATATATATATATATATATATATATATATATATATATATATATATATATATTTAAATAGTTTAATTGAATTATTGTAATTAAATTGCAGAAACATAATTGGGGAATTAGTAATGAATAAAAAAGTTTGAAATAATGATTCCCATTAAAATTTAGAAAATAGCATATTTTGATAGCATCAAATATTTAACAATAATTTTTCCATTGTTGCTAATTTATTTGTCTCATTCTGCATAAATTTAACTTAATATACAATATGCATTTAGTGCGGTTATGACAACATTATATGAAGCAATATTTTGTGATGGCAATTTTCGTCAAGGAAAATATTAACAAGAAATATATACCATTAATATAAGCGTGGAGCTATTATCTACGCAAATAAGATTTCACGCTGCTATCCCTTCGAAGCATAAGGCGGAATATAAGGTGTAAGAAAAATCCCACCTGATCTCATCATCGTCTGCAAACTAAACCAGACATTTTATGTTCTCTTTCCTTGATTAAACAGCTCTTGGAAGTTATGACTCCCTATGGAACACATATCCTTAGAAGAATAAATCGAACGCGTCTGGCCTCAACAAGAAAACAATAAAAAAAAAAAAAAGCGAAAGTAGTTCCGTGTGCACAAGTTATTACACGTCTAGGTAAGATGAAAGAAGGATTCTTTGGAAGAGAAAATGGAGAGTACTCCACTCACATTGAAGGCTTGTTGGACTGAAAAGAGGGAATAACTTCCATTCATGAATTGCAAATAACTGGTTAAGAAATTGGCGCCAGTAAATATGTTCCCTTTCAGAAGAAATGTCGGCTTGGAACTCTATTGCATTAAGTTTTCGAATTCGCTGAGTAGGCGTTAGAAAGTCGTTTGCTTTTTCTGCTCATTATGCAATATTAGTTTCATTTAGCGAAACTTGCTGCCATAGAAAGACAATTGTGGAATTCATTGTCTGTTATATTACTAAAAAAGGAAATGACTCAGTCGCGGAATTAATGTATGGGTATTTGCTTTAAAAATAAATAAAATTGAATTTGAATTATGGTAATAAGTAAGAATAAAAATTATATTTTTCATGAATAGCACCAATATTATTCTATGCCATAAAATTGATGTGTGGAATTAAATATCTCAAACATAAAAGATATAGAGACAATAAGTAAAAAATAAATAAGATTTATTTTAAATTATTATAATAAATAAAAATATTTTTCATTAATGACATCAATATATTCAATGCTATAAAACTGGTGCATTCAAACACAGTTAAATATCTCGAACAGTAAAAGATAAAGAGATAACAATTAAAAAATGAATAAGATTTAACTGTATTTGAACACATTAGTTTTACAGTATAGATTGATGTTGTTAATTAAAAATATAAATTTTATTTTTTATAGTAATTTAAAACAAAAATAAAAATATTAACGTAATTTAAAATAAGAAATTATATTTTCACTAATATTAATAAAAGTATAATTTAAAAAGAAAATAAAAATTGTATTTTTGACTATTAACATCAAAACTAACCAATAATAACATAACATAATAACATAAACAACTGTAAAGCTGATGTTTTCAAACACAGTTAAATAGACGACATTAGTTGTGACGTCATATTGTTTCCAAACATTTGCTGTTAAGCGTCATTTATCATTGAAACTGCCATAGACTTAGGTGATAGATTTTTAAATTGTTATTTTTGAAATTGATATTCATTATTTAAGGATAACGTGTTTGTTAAAACTTTTAACCTTTTGTTTGCTTAACCTTTGATTCTCGCCAAATTGTAGTCACAGTTAATCACCAAGCTGGGCTTATTTTCAATCGTATTCTGGTTGCAACAGAACAATTTATTGTTCTGTGCCAACAAAAATCATCAATAAAATCGATAGCCAAACAAGAATCTCCAAGTTTGTCAAGAAGGCACTCTTAAATACAATATTAAACAAATGTTTACATTGTATTTGTTTGGAAACAGTTGTGAATATGACGTCACACTAATGTCGTCAATATCCCAAACAATAAAAGATATTGACACAATAATTCAAATAAATAGAAGTGATTTTAAATTATTATAATGAATAAAAATTATATTTTTCATAACACCAATTTATTCATGGCTGTAAAATTGATGTGTTTAAGCACAGTTAAGTATCTCAAACAGTAAAAATATACAGACAATATGTTAAATTTTTGAAAATGGGCATAGTGGAATTAGATTCTTTGGCAACGGTTAGTGGAAAGGGCTTTGATATCTTATATGTATATTCATAGATATAGTGGGTCGTATTTAGGTACTCAAAAGGAGGAAACCCGGAAAACTCTTAAGCAGTCACTTGACACAGATGTGAATGCAGTATGACGAAAATCAACATCTATTTCCTGTTATTCGAGAATTGTGGGATTGAGCGTGGGACCTACAACCCTAAAGACAGCTGTCCCACTAGAACGACATAATAAACCCTGTTAACTTTCTAAAACTTCAGCAAAAATAATAACAAAAACGTTTTCAGTTGATCGAACAATTTTACGCCAATTCATTTGAAATTTGTGAATCCAGAAATGCAGAAAATTATGTCGGTGTAATCACCATTGGAAATTATATTAATATGATATAATGGAATTATGAACTAAATATAATGAATATTTTTCATTGAATACAAGACGTTATAGTTAATTATTTTGAAATATCCTGTGTGTGAAATGCAATGCAGTTATTTTAATTGCAATTTTATCCACTCACAGGTAAAACTTTCAGTTGATATATCGAAATTAACTCGTTATTTTAAAATGCAAATGACACTATTTGCAGGTGCCTGGGTTCGTAGAGGAGGGGGGGGGTCGGCCTAGGGGCGATAGATCGACAGTAATGATGTCCCTGTGATTGCGCGGTGCACGGAAGCACAATCCATTCCGTGAAGCAAACCACCGAGAATGCAGGAGTGTAGGGGGATGCAGATCGGTAAAGGGGTGTGTCCCTGGGGTACAAGGTTTAATTAGGGACGCTATATTCCCCGGATGTAGAGGAGGAGGAAACAATCGATTGAATCGTTCCAACAATTAGGTTCGAGACCTCCCTCCTCCCCACCCTATCCCAGTTTATTCGGTGATTGCATATATATGCATACAACCCAGATGGGGTGCTTCCCAAGCTCCCGAAAAGATCCTCATCCCTGGTACTTTAAGAACAAACTACAACTGCAAATGCGCAGACGATATTAATTTGACAAACGATCGTGTAAGCAAATTAGAAATTACAGTTCATATACATCAATTACATTTCTATCATACATTTTAATGACTATTTTGATGTACATGTTAACATATTTCCCATTTTTATAAGATTAATATGAAGAATATTTGAACCTTTAAGCCTCATGTTTCTTTTTACAAAACTTTTTGAGAATTTTTATTTTGGAATATTTACCTTCTCATAATAAGATCTAAATTTATTTCTGAAAAGCTTGAAATCAAAACGGAAAAAAAAAAATAATACTTATTAATTTTTTTTCTTGATTTCCGTAGCTGCTATGAGAGTAATAAAAACATTTCTAAATATTTTTAAATGAAATGACAATAATGTTAATGAAAGACAATAATAACAAAAATATCCAAATGTTTTTATTATTGTAAAATAATAAATTTTAATCTAATAATAAAAATATTCGAATACTAAACCTTTTATATTTGATTTTAAATGCCGGCCAATGGTTGAGTGGTTACCGTTTCTTACTCCTGGGCTGTTGGACTCGGGTTGAAATTCCGGTTTGGGCATGGACGTTTCCTTTCTCTCTGTATGTTTCTCCTTTCTTCTTCTGAGATGATGGATGAATGTGGCCCGCCCTATAAATGGGTTTGTGGTGGTTTAACGTGGGGAATGCTACTCGTACCTCCGTAACCTGGTTCACAGGTGCCCACAGGGTAATGCTAAAATGAGTAGCAGTTTCCAGCCTTGTTGTGAGCGACGGGTCAATCACCCAGTGTCCCACCATTAGAAAAAAAATTTTCAGTTTGGATTAATGGATTTCATTAAATCCAATAATAAAAATATTTTACGGATTGAGACATAGAAAAATTAAATTTTGCATTTATTTATGATATACTTAAAAATATGGTTTTTAATATCATTTTTAAAATATGCCATAATAAATAAAATTCAAAACTATCAGCTTAAAAATTTTCATTACTGAAAACTGTAGTTTCAGCCGTTGGTTATAGATTATTCCTTCTATTACCATTCCAGAATTAAACCTAAAATCAAAGACTGAAGCAACTCCAATCATAATGGTTGGGTCTGAAATTAGATAAAAATTTTAATTAATGGAAAAAAGGAGTTAATCGTATGAATAAAAAAATATCCATAAAAAATCAAGAAATTTGAGATGCTTTCTCCAAAAGGAAATATATTGATTGCTGTTTGTTGTAGGTTCTTGATTAAAATTTCGAATTCGGTGACGACTTTAAATTTTATTTCAAGTTTTGTCTCTAGTATCCTATTTTTAAACTTAAGTATAATAAGTAAAAAAAAATTGTGGTCAAAGTTGCTTGGTTGCGACATGGTATGATTTCAATATTAAATAAGGGAAAAGATACCATCATTAAGCAATTGTAAATAATTTTGTGGACATTCACAATGTAGTTTGCTTCCTAGAGGGTTTCTGAAAATCAGTGGGACATGTAGTACCCAAAAGAAAGTGACCAAAAGGAAATGCTCATCTTAATAAAACTGCATGCAGACAGGGGAACAGAGAATTTGGCACAGGATTGAATTTGGAAAATTTTCATTCTAAATGATATCGTTTTAAATACTCAGCTATAATGCTTTCAAACCGATCAGATTTTTCAACTGGCTGCCATTGTTAAAAGATAATGAATGTGGGAGCGAAATTATCTTGAGTAATTACAGTATTAGCATGAAGTATTAGAAGTTGTTCTAAGCTTGTAACCCGATAATTTCATCCACATTTTCTCCTTTCTAAAAATAGGACTTGTTTACAATATTGCATTTTAAAAATTACGTTTTCAAACATTTTACTAGGATTTACAAATTCTTGCTTTCTTGCGATTCTGTTCATTAGGTACATTATTAGTTCTATATTTATAATACAGACAAAGTATAAAATAAATTTTATATGCTCTGTATTATATATATATATATATATATATATATAATGAAATAAATAGAAATATAGATATATATATATAATTTCACTGCATTATATATAATTCTAAAATTCTTTATTATTGTTTTATTTCTCGTTTAATACTAACTTTTTGATCCAGAAAAATATTTTAAATGGAACGTTGTTGCAACTACACATTATTGGATTCGAAATTCGTTAATAATTGTTCTCTGGCAAAAATTTATAAACTTTGAAAGCAAATTAATACGAACTTTCATTTTATGTGATTTGAGTACTTTGAAATCTCTCTTTTTTTTAAATGAAGAAAGAAATGAACTTGAGTATATATATGCAGTTCAAGTTTTAAAAACCGAAAGAAAAAGGTATTTTTGTTAGACGTTAATTCCCAAGACATACTCCTTTGAACAAAAACTTACAAGGGAATACGACGGAAGTTTTCTAAACGAAACGTTTCATTAATCAACATCAAATTTATCCCTTCACCCTGAAAAAACAACTATTTCCCTTTTTATTTCAAGCAAAATTGAACCCAACCACACTGCACATTCAACAAAGGGATGACTGGAGGGGGAAATCAACTCTTACATAAGACACGAACAAAGCAGGAGGGGAAAAAATCCCTAAAAAAGAGTGGTAGCCTCTCGGTCCTGCCGTTCATCGTTAAGGGTTTTCCCTGTCCCCCCTGCAACCCCTTGCGGATCAGGGGATACGTGACAAGCATAGGGACCCTTGCTCTTGCTGATCCTCGCTTGCTTTGAGGATGCTCCGTGATCAATGCTATTCATTCTTCTTTTGTGGAACACTCTATCTTGCCCCCCCCCTCCCACGCGCCACCCCCACCGTTTTCTATCTGCTACATCGATCTGAGTGGGATCAGGTGTTCCAGACACGATGTGCCTCCTCCTCATCTTCCTCCTGCAAAACTCTCCTGCAGGTAAAACTCGACCACCCTCTGTTACAGTCAGCAGACGAGAAATGAAAACCTGCAAGCGATAATCTTTTGTTGTCACACTCATCTTTTATGATAAAAGCAGCACTCGAACCTGTAATACGTTTTCCTTTTTTTTTCAAATTATTTTGCTCTTTGCAAAGGGAAACAGGAAAAATTGACCGCGAACTTTTCCATAAACTTCAAACGATCTTACAAAAGAATTCTAAATACTTAAGGGAACAAATTTTCAATTTAACTTTTTTTTTATCTGATATTTGATAAATTATTTCTTATGTTACCGTCACAAAAGGTTTAATAAAGATTCGTGCCAGTGATTTCTCCTGAGACTGAAAGTGAATCCACTAATGGTGAATGTAGTAAATAAAGGAGTATTTTCAATGCAGTTTATTTTTATGGGTCTTGTCAAAACCGGATAAGTTACATTATTTATATTCAGGATTCTATCTATTTCGTGACAGCTGGTTATTTACTGATTTACGTATTTAAAGTTAGTTATTGCACTTTTTATTCCACTTTTTAATGAAGAAATGGTAAAATCTTCTAAGATATTGCATTCTTTTTTGATAAAATTCGTAAAATTAGTAAAAATGCTACAGCATAATATATGAACATCAAAATAATGGAAAACACTGTAGGGAAAAGTTTTTGTACATATTTGTATTTTATCAAATCTTAGAGAAAGATTCGAATTTCGAGAGTAACCAAAATTGAAATAAACTCGAATGTTCATTTAAATGTGCTTTAGGGTGGTAACCTTTGGTATTTTGGCTAATTTTTTGACGCCAAAATAAGCAAAAAAATAATAAAAATGGCAACCCTAAACCTACTTTAGCTAAAGCATTAAAAATACAATTGTTATCAGAAATTGAATTTAATGCCAAATTTTTCACGAAATCTAGGAGTACCCTAATTTATATTTCAATCAAGCTTTATTTTTCAAATTTGTGTTGGTATTATTTTGGGACGTTTTCCTTATACTCCTTTCTGCAAAATCTAAGCACTAAAAAACAGACAGCCTATTCAAAAATTTGAAATTTGTTCAAGATTAAAATTAGCGCCATAAGTAAATGGTGTGTTATGTTTGAAAAAAAAATTCAGTTATTATCTATCAGTTTGATGCGCAATCTGCAACATATTGTCGAAATGAATAATGAAATTTTAAAATACATTTCTTCTTTACTGAGAGTCTGACTAACTTTAAACTACTGCCACCAATTATTATCTAAATATATAACCAGTTTTAAAAATTATTTTAAAAATTAATTATTAATGAAATTGACGTATGATATTTATTCACATTTATTATCATTGTATACTCACTAAAAACTTAAACCAAAATATTTTTTTATGAAATATAAATCCTACATTGTAATAAAGCTACGAAATGGAAAATCTCTTATGGAAGATGGAAAACATAACTGTCAAGTCAGATGTCGATATTGTCACTGTTTTTTATTTCAAAATTTATTCTCTTTCTCCTTGGATATATCATGACGTATACCTTAGTGTGTGTGGGGGGGACGGGGGGTCTAAAGTAAAGATATAAACAAGGATTATGGAAATTATAAAACTTTTGAGCTAATATATGAAACATGTAATTTTATTTTATGCATAATCATATAAATTCCAAGTGTTTGCTCCCCAAATATATTATATTTGTTCAAATTTTCAATTTTTGATAAAAGTTTAGTTACGGGTACCCCTTGATTTTTGGCGATTTTTTTGACACCAAGATAGGTGCTAAAATATGAATTAAAAAATAGCAATCCTAAAACTACTTTTTCTAAAGTGCTGTATATACAAAGGTTACCAAAAATTAAATTTTATTACCAAATTTTTTGCCAAATTAAGGGGTATACCAAATCCCAATTTTTTTAATAATATAAATAAAACTGAAAATATTATTTGCTAAAACATGATATACTTTTTCCAAAATTATTCTAATATATAGTTATTGAATTTATTTCATTTGTTGAATATTAAGTTTTTATTTATTTATTTATTTATTTTTTTTTTTGCAAGAATTTAAAAGGAAAAAAAAAGTAGCGCTAATTTCACTCTTCCAAAGATTACTCTTCAAGATTAACAACTTAATATTTTGAACGGAATTATTGTTGATACCTAGAAGAATAGACTGTTTGCATTAAAAAATGTCCCATTGTTTATAGTGGAAGTCAGAAAAACCACCGCGATTTTACAATTTTGTAACATATTATAGATGTGCGTTAAAAAAAGAATTCATAAACAAATGAAAATCTTCAATTGTAATAACGTTTGTCCAAGCTTTAGAAAACTTTCAGGTTAAATGCATTAAAGGTAAAAATAACAGTAAATCAGCTATTTTGACGATGATAATACAAATTACTATTTAAGCTATTACTGCTTAGGTAAGTTAGATATGGCTAGGTTAAGTTATTATTGCGCCTTTCCGGCTACATATTTCTGCTGAGCCAACATATACAGTTTTGTATCTTGATTAAGTGAAAGGTCTACACCTAAGCTGGTTCTTTGCTGTCCATTCCATTCTAGTCCAAAAGATAGTGTACTCTAAAGAACTTTTAGCACGCATAAACTCTAAAATCTCGATGGAATTTTTTCTGGATAAGGTATAGAACACCTGTTGTTTACTAGCCACGAGAATAACACCTTTTCCAACGAACCTTTGCAAACTGTTGCCAATCAAGTTTAAAATCTGAAACTTTGATCATATTATTAAATAATTGATATACATTGAAACTGGTACGATTCTTTCGTAGTGGTGCTATAGAATGTTTTTAGAAAATAAAGAGCCAAAAATATTCTAAAATTCGCCGAGGCTATACTACCATATAAAAGAAAAATTTTGATAAAATATACCGTCATGTTTCAGGAATATACTAATGAGAACATTTCATTTTTTTCATAATAATTTAAAATATTTTGAATAAAAAATTTAATAATACAAAATATTTCGTATTACTTAAATAAACTGTCTTCTTTGGCAATTTTTATTTGAATAATATTTTCTTTCATATCAAACTAAGATGGGGAAACTAAACACTTAAAAAATATGAAATTGCACACAAAAAGAGCATGCTATAAAATATTATTCATCGTAAAGTTTGAAAAAAATACTTAAATTTTATTTCTTAGTAAGAGAAAGTTTAGACATCCATTTCATTAAGGACCATAAATTATTTCTTTAAGATATTTCGTATGTTATGTAGATATTCAGTTTAATGTAATAGAGACTTAAAGTGTAATTTTAGATAACTGTCTTTTAAGAGAATATTATGAGAAAGAAATTAATTCGGTTTAAATTTCTATGCAGAGTGATGAATTTCTTTCATTTCAAAGTACAAGCCAATAATTTTAAATGAAATGGATATTTTTTCTCGTAAAAATTAGAATTTTCTTTAAAAATACTTTAATATATAACTAGCAAATCTTAGATGTAAAAAGCATTTCTTAACTTACAAAATCTAAATTGTTAATCATCCATAATGAATTCATTTTCGTAATTAATTCGTGAATTTTATGTTGAAAACAGCTTCCGGATGTTTTAAAGATATGAAGTATTATGGTTTCATTAACGTTTTAAATTAAAAGCCATTTGCTAATTGACGTTATTTTTAAAATATGCTCTTCTTTGATTAAATTACATTTATACAGAAAAATCCAGTATGGCAATTTATAAAATATTTTGCAGAACTGGTTGCTGAATTAATTCTAATTTGCATGCTTTATTTATTAAGTATTCTCTTTTATGTGAAAATCTTAAATTAAAAAAAGATTTTTTTTATTTTTGTTTTTTTACTCTTCCTTCTTGCTTTTTTAGAAACTGGTTTCACTTGAAATACTTTTTTAAAAGATATCATCATTGTGTTAAAAGTTAAATTTAGAATGAACATTTTTATATTATTATGCTGTGTACAAAATTCAACATGTATATTTGGGAATAAAAATCTCATATGTTATTGACGGATAAATTTTGATGGAATGTTTTCTTTGAGTTATGTATCTACCAGCAAACATAAGCTCTCAAACCAGCTCAAAAGCAGCTATTGAGAGAAATGCCAATATAAATAGGGAAAAGGTATATGGACCACGTCTTCATCAGAAGGGAGATGGTCAACAATGCACATAAGACACTTTCTGTGGCCGAGGTGGCCTGGTTGGTTAGGGCATCGTTCTCTTTACGAAACGGTGGTGCGTTCGAATCCCGGTTAGCCGAAGATCCGTCGTGTTCATTAAAAGCGTCTGGGGCACGTTAAATCCGTCGGGTCGCAATGTCCTCCATGTCCCCATTACAAATTAATACCTCTAAGGGCGGTTAGAGCCAGGCTTTGGGTCTTCACTGGTTTCAATCTCTAAATCGGAAGATTCAGGTGGTGCTCCCATCTATGAACCAAAAGTCGAACTTCCACCTTCGTATGAGGGTGCTCTATTAAAAAAAAAAAAAAAAAACGGAAGACGCTCCCTCTCTGACTTCATTCGGCTAGTCTCTGTGACGCCCGGACTTGACGTTGCCAAATGTCATTAGTAACAACAGGACACTCTTTTCAGACAAGCATGAAAGACAAAAGTCTAAATATATTCGTGTTATTCTCTCGAAGAATAAGAAGAAACTCGTCTGTATAAGAAGAAAATGCAACAATATCAAAATTGAAATAAATGGAATCAAAGTAACACCTTGAAATATATATATATATATATATATATATATATATATATATAT